>JABSTR010000812.1:0-36983 GCA_013339765.2 Haemaphysalis longicornis | reverse complement strand
CTCAAGACAAGAAAGGCATGTCCCACAAAGGGATACATAGCCATGGTAGCCGAGGACTTATAAGACACCTATTAGTAGGCGCGACATCCAGGATAATGCCGAAAGATAATGTAGTATAGAGGACACAGACATCCTACCAGTAACGACAGAATAAGTAAGGAAGGCTTTGAAAGAAATGAAAAAGGAGCAAATCACGTGGTTAAGATCAGAAAACAGCAGATCTCATGAAGGATGGTGGGCAAATTGTACTAGGACTGCCTTCGCGACCAATGGTTTGGACCACCTTCGTGTGTCACGAGGTGAAGTGAAAACGATAATGAAGATGCGCTCTTCGGGATATGCTCCAAACACCCCGAACATCATCATCGGCGTCTCCAACATCATCATCGTCGTCTTGCCAAGCACCCAATGAGAAGATGTCAGCAACTACGGAGGGGATGCAGTGACGGGAAGAAGAAGAAGACGCGTGTGGAACGAGACGGAGATACATGGCTGTCGGGCGTTCGGACCCGAGCGTGTAGCGGCGAGCATCGACGGGTGACATCCGCACCTACCACCGCCTGTCCTTAACTCCAGCATCGGAAGGGGTAGACCGTGCGTCCATGAGGGCCGCGTTCTCTTCAACCGCGAGAGCCTGGAACACGGTGCACCACAGGGGGCGTCCATACGTGAGCGGGCCCCCACCAACGAACCCATGCCGCGACTGGCCCACACCGACGCCGCCACGCCTTACCTGGACTGACGGTGCGATGGGACTCATGAAACTGTAAGCCGTGCGCTGTGTTTCGAATTTTTGTATAGCCTCTTCCGGATAGTTAAACTTCCTCTTTTGGTGTACGTGTCTTTGTTCCGTGGGTGTCTGTCGTGGGTTTACCGATACATAAACGCAGTTATCCCTGGTCCTTTTCTCTATCACTTTGCTTCGACTAAGAACCTGACAGTGGCAATGGGCTGACGCCAAGACAGAAGCAGTTTTTGTTCCTTCAAACAGGAAGCATTGGCAATGATGTGGGTCGAAAATTATTCTGGGGCGAGAGTTTGTGGGTGCCCCAGTGAAGGTAGGTACATATCGTCAACCCCAGAGGGGCGCGAATGAACCTGAAAGTTTTTCCTGTGGGCTCTGCGATAGGGTTATTGGTTATAAGTGTCGGGCAAGCCTTTGTATTCCTTTTTTTCGCTTGCGAACGTAATTATGTACGTCACACACCCAATAGAATTTCTTTGGGGAGACGCTGAAGTATGCCAGCGTTCGTCCTGTTCCTCCTTTCTCTTTTTCTTGTCTCTGAGTGCTGCTAGTAGCAACTAACCTATACCAACTCGCCGAGCTACCCTTTATGTTGTCATACTAGGAGTGCGTGCATAATGTTGTCGCGTGTCCACTGCTCGGTAACTATGGGGGTGTATGTTTACTTGACATGTTGTGGAGCACTACGCGTGTGGTTATTCTAATGTGTCTGGGACCCAGAATCCAAACTTTGAGTGGCTTGTTTTGGCTTCATGACCGCGTGGCTCAATCTTTCTCTTTGCGTTAGTTCATTTATTACACTGGCAATGAATTTATCTTATGCGGATGATGTAATGTTTCGGCGAGGGTGGCTGTTCTTTCCCTTTCGGGTTTTTAGTTTTCGCGCCGCCGTGGCGAATGCGGGCACGTCGCCACCCTACGAGGAGATGTTACGAAGAACTCGACAAGGCGCGATGCCCAGTCGGGAGTGAATGACGCAATGTCCAGCCTAGGAATAGAGGCGCGCTTGTGCCCTTCTCTTACAAAGTGTTTGTGTGTTCGGCCAGGGGTAATCCGCTTTACTGTTGCACTTGTTCGCAGAAACTACAGCAGTCGTGTGCTAGCTGGACCCCCCAAGCATTTCAAAGCCACACTCCGCAGGCTGTATGTCTGATCAAGTTCTATTGTATATATGTATAATGTTTTACATGAAGTGTACAAATTGCGACTATCATTCACTTCGGCCGACACAAGGTACAGCGGTACATTTCTCAAGGAGACGAAGAACTGAAATTTACTTCCGTGACATTATTATAAAAACATTTCGACATTGCGCGTTTTTGTAACATTTTCTCTAAGTGAAGATGAAGAGAGAAGAGAGAGAGGATAAACATCTTTAATTTGGAGCTTAATGGTGCAGGATGGTGAGAGCACCACCGGTGGGGGGCGTCCGCTAGTCCGGGATGCCCTGGTCCTTGCTGGCTGCTCGTGCCCTCTCTATCAGCATGCGCTGGGTCGAGAGGTCCGAGCTGGACAGCCGGTCCACCCACTGCTCGTACGTGGGACGGGGATTGGGTGTGAGGGATGGGGATTGTTGGCACTCCCAGACCAGATGGTACAGGGTGCCTGGTTGGGGGCAAAAGTTGCAGGTACTATAATACTGGGTGGGGTAGATATGGTGGAGGAGGGTACAGTGCGGGTAGGAGTTGGTCTGTAGCCGGCGGAGTGTGGTCGCTTCGGCTCTGGAAAGGTGGGAGTTGGGTGGAGGGAACTGCTGGCGCTCGTGTCTGAAGTGAGCGAGAATGTCCGCGTAGCCATTCAGTGTGTGGGGGTGCCTTCTCCGTGTCTTGGCTCTCTTCGGAAATGGCCCGGAGGGTGTGTACGCGGGCAGCGGCGTGTGCCGCCTCATTTCCGTCGCGAGACTCGTGTCCAGGGGCCCAAACGATATGAATGTCGGGAAGCTGCGGGATGGCATTCAGGATCTTGAGGGCGAAGGGTGATATGCAGCCGAGCTGGTAGTTGCGGCATGCTACTTGCGAGTCCGTAATGACTGTAACGTATTCGATATGTGTTGTGGCTGCTAGGGCGATGGCGATTTCCTCAGCGGCGGTGTGTAGAGGTGGTGGATATCGTGGCGGCTGTGACCTCGGTTCCCTGGTGGTCTATAACCGTGACTGCGTAAGCGGGTTTGCCGGTGTAGCGTGCGGCGTCCGTGTAGCGTTGTCGTAGGGTTCCCGGCGTGCTTCTTCGTAACTGCATCGACCCGTGCTTTGCGGCGTGCTTGTTGTAAAAGGGGTGCATATTCCGCGGCACGGGAGCTACCACGAATGTGTTGACGGATGTGGAGGGGGGCACGTTGGGGCTGGTCTTCTTTGGCGGTACCGGGTATCCGGAGGGCGATGTAGGGTGTCTCTTCGGTAGGTGTCAGCTTGAGACGGGTGATTGGGAAACAGGCGATGAGCCTCGTGCAATTCTTCCAAAGTGTTGTGTACCCCTAGTTGGAGCAACTGCGCGTAGATGTTGAGGGGGGTAGGCCAAGGCGAGTTTGTAGGCTTGGCGGATAAAGTATTGAGTTTTTCTTTTTCGACGATTTGAGAGCCATGGTATGGTGTGGCCGTAATTCAGACGACTGATCAGTATTGCTTGAGTTATTCTCAGAGTGTCGTTCTCCTGAAGGCCTTAGCGGCGGTGGGTGATGCGTCGTACGAGGTGCGTTAGTTTGTGTGAGGGTGCGGTTTTAATGCAGGTAAGGGTTTGAGGAGCCGCTTCCATTTTTGGGTATGTTGAGACCGAGTATGCGAAGGTGGGGGACTGTGGGTACTGCGAGGTTGTTGATCGTAATTCCGGATCGGGGGATTGGGTCGTTCGTTTTTTGTAAGTGCGGGGCACAGAGCGTGAGGAGGGCGGACTTCTCTGGGGCGCATTCCAGTCCACGAGCTCGGAGGTATGTTTGGAGTGACGTGTATTGCTTCCTGAAGTGCGTCTTGTTGGGCGCCGATGCAGCCGGTGGGGACCCACAAGGTGAGGTCGTCAGCGTAAAGTGCATGGCGTAAATTGGGGATTGCTGCGAGGAGCGGCGGCAAATCTTTCATAGCTAAGTTGAATAGCAATGGTGAAACGACGGATCCTTGTGGGGTTCCCTTGGGCGCCATTGCAAAATGGGTCGGAACGGAGATGCCCAATGCCTATCGTTGCCGTGCGGTGGTCAGAAAGCAAGCGATGTAGGAAAATGTACGTTCGCCGCAGTTGGTAGAGGCAAGACCTTGCAAGATAGCATGATGCGTTACGTTATCAAATGCCCCTTTGATAGTCTAGGGCTAGGATTGATTTTTTTGCTCTGATTGTTCAGGTGTCTAGAACGTCGTCTTTAATTTGAAGTAGGATGTCCTGGGCCGATAAGTGGGGGCGGAAGCCGTACATTGTATGTGGGAAGTACCCTTTCTCTCGATGTGGGGTGATAGTCTGTTGTGCACCATGTGCTCAAACAGTTTTTCCGACAACATGAAGTGAGAGAGATGGGGCGGAGGTTCTTTGTAATGAGTGGTTTGTTTGGGCTTGGGGTATGAGGGTGATTTCGGCGTTGCGTCCACTGTTGGGGGGGAGGTTCCAGCCTGCCAATGGGAGTTGATAAAGTCCAAAAGCTTTTCAAGGGCAACGTAATCAAGGTTGCGGAGGAGCTTGTTAGGAATCCGGTCTTTTCCTGGGGCTGTGTTGCGGGTTAGATGGTGAACGGCTGCTTCGATTTCCGCCATAGTAAAAGGTGGCGTCCATGTCTGGATTGGGTTTTCCGTGTATGACGGAAGTGGTCAGAGTAGTAGCGGAAATGGGTGCTTGAAGCGGTTTGCTGAAGCTCTCGCAAAGAAATCGGATTCTGTACCCTGGGTAATTATGATCAGGCGCTTCAGATGGTGTTGGGTGGTGGATTTGGATTCCTTGCTGCCTAAATAAAAGATCGGAGTAAGTGCCAGGTGCGGCGGGTGCCGAGCGTGCCTGAAGTTGGGTTGCAGAACTCAGCCCTAGTTTTGTTGGCTAAGTTGTTTAGCGTACGCATCTGCCTCTGCTGTGATTTGAGCGATGCGGATGCGAAGTTTCTTATTTGTTCTGTTCCTTTTCCACCTTCGAAGCAGGCCTTGTCGGGCATCCCAAAGATGGAGCAGGTGTGCGTCAGTGGCTGGGGTTTCTTGGGTTAGGGCAATTTCTTTCGTGTGCTTCTTGGCCGTGTCAAGTAACCGTTGGACCCAGTCATCTAGATTAGTGATGGAGTCCGCAGGGGTGTCGTCTCGAAAGTCTTTCCAATTAGTGAGTCTGGCGGGGCCGATGCGTTGATTAGCGTGTCTTGCGTGCGCAATTTCCAGTTTTATAATATGGTGATCGCTGCCGAGTGTTTCGTCAAGTCGCGTCCACGTGGCGCTCTTGATATTATATGTGAAGGTGAGGTCAGGGGTGGTGTCTCGGGAGATGCTGTTGCCAATTCTTGTCGGGAGATCTGGAATGTTGCACAAATGCAGAAGGTTCTGAAGTGTTGCATCATATAGTGTTTTGCTTTCTGGTATCTTTTAGGGTATAGGCCCCACGCCGTATGTTGGGCATTGAAGTCGCCAAGGACGATTAATTTTTGTCCGCGCGTGCGCTGCCGGACGGTTTTAAGGAGTTTGTCGATGCCGGTAAGGGGTTTGTTTGGGGGCTGTATATGTTAAGTACAAATAGACTGGCTTGACTTTTCTTGCGTGGAATAATTTCTACAAATGCATAGTCGATCTCAGTTGGCAAAGTGTGAGATTGGGCCGTTTGGGTTGACTGTACCAGGATAGCGGTGCGTGAGCCAAGGCCGGTGACATGTGTGTTGTAGCCGCGCAGAGTAACAGTGTCAGAATCTGTTTCTTGCAATGCGATGACGTCGGGTTTGTGCTGTTGCGTGTAGTGGGTAAGTGTAGACTGCTTGTTGCGGTAGGAGCGACAGTTCCATTGCCACAGGGTGAGCGTGGATGGGGGTTGCCTTTTCTGTTACATGTCATGGTCGGATTGGAGGGTCGATGATGTGTCGCCCAGTTCGGGGGGTAAATGCCGCCTCATGGGCTTCTTGCGTGCTTTTTTGGCCTTCTTAGTTTCCTCCAGCAAGTGTAGCCTGTGATCCAGGTTATTAAGGCGTTCGTCGAGGCGTTCGCCAATGCCGCGTATGAGGCGCTCTAAGTGGCTGAGATCAACTGATGCGGGTGCAGCAGCGTGTGGGATGGCGGACAAGGGCTCTAAGCTTCTGCTGGCGACTGAGGCGCCTGAGGTCAAGGATCCTGTTTCTGGGTTTGTGTCGGCTGGGGGAGTTGGGGTGCTTAGTGATAGCTGCCGAGTGATTTGTTGCATTTTAGCTAGGAGCTGCTCGATGCGATTTTCAAGGGTTGCGGTGCGCTGTGCTGTCTGTTCGAGCTGTTGTTTCAGCAGTGCATTTTCTACTTGAAGCGTCTTGATAAGGTGTCGGGGGGTGGTGTGATAGTGGGTGCGGCAGGCCGACCAGCTTACTTGGGGAGTGGTGTTCGTTTGTTGGCAGTCTGCCTTTGGTGCTGGCTGGCAGGTGCTGGCCTGTCGTAAGTAGGTGCAGGTCGATGGCTGTCCTGGTTGGGGAATTTGTGCCGTAGTTGGGCGGTGGGTGGCGGTGGTCGTAGTTTCTTTTTGCACTCTCTGCTGGCCGTGAGGTGATCTAGTCCGCAGAGCTGACACATGGGTTTTTGCAGTCATGGTCTGGTTGGGGGTCAGGCGCGTGGCATCAGCTGGCAGATGGCGACGTCGGGATTGGGGCAGACATCTCGTCGGTGCCCAAGTTCACCGCAGAGTGTACAGCACTGTATGGTCTGGCGGTAAGGGCGACAACGGGTTAATAGGCCATACGCCTTGATGTAGAATGGGACGTGAACGCCCTCAAATGTGACTAGAGCTGACGTGGATGTTCCGAGCATTCGGGCGTGGAGTATACGTGGGCCATTTGCTGATAGGATGTAGGGGAGCTGCTCGTTGGTGGTGTTGGGATCGAGCCCCGTTATTACCCCTCGAGACGTGCCGGGTAGTGGTTTCAGGTACGGCAGTGGTTTCAGGTACGGCAGTACTTCTTGTGTTGTTGCCCCAAGTTGTATAGAGGTAATCTCGTTCAGTGCAAGGGCGGAGGCTTCGTCGGGGGTGCTCGCAATGATTAGGTTTTCGGGCAGCTTGGGTTTGGATAGTGACACGAGCGTAGAATGCAGCTTCGGGTATGTTGCTTGCCTGCTGGATGCCCTGGGAAACTTGGCGATCACTCCACGAAGCTACGCGAAACCGGCTTGCGGTCTGTAGAGTATCTTGTAGTCAAAGGAGTTTATTGTTTGTGTTATAAGGTTCACAAGCCGAACCAATGCCTGATTCTTGTCCTGATGAAAGGCTAAGGGGAAAATGAGCCACGTGGTAATTATCCCATTCTCAGAATCGTCGCGCTTTGATGACTTGTTTTCTGCCTACATAAAGAAAAGACAGACGCTGCAGTAGATATGTTACTTATTACCCACGGAGAAACCGTTGTCGGTGTGAAGGGGGAAATGTGCGGTGAAATTTCTTGGGTCAATATTTATGAGATAGTTTGTGCGAAATATTAGATTAGAATGACAGAGAATTGAGCTGCAATTCTAGATTCAATCGTCCCGCACTAGATACTAACAGAACACGGCTTATGTTCCTTGCAACGCTAATAATTATAATAATAGCAGTTTTATATATATAAAGATCCTTGCTAGGTCGGTACAAACTTCATGACTGACTTTGATGCGTTTTCTTAACTTCTAACAGGTTTGATTTTAGTAAGGTGGGTAATTCGCCAATTAAGCAATTTCTTTACTAAAAAGCAGGGACCAAGGATTATACAAGAAGCCAGCGGGCACGAGTGCTTGTTACAAAGGAATGGGCTTACACAGCGGCAAGCCATGGAATTCTGCAGTATGCACCTTCGAGGTACCACTTGGAACTACGGAGAACGAGTGCTTGCTGGTATATTAACCTGAAACATGGCCAAGAAACGCTTTACTTTTTTTAATCTTTTGAGTCTGGAAGCCATTGGAAAGCTGTAGTAATTGCTAGCACTGATATCTTTTTGTTGGTTTCCATTCTCAGCATGTATACGTACCTGTTGTGTGTCTTGCTTCGATTTTATATCCATTTAGATTGCAGGGGTTATGGAATGCCGTTTTGGCTGTAACAGAAAGAAGACGGCCATCATCCGCCGTATAGATAGAGTCACGTAGCTCCAGCACGCTAAGAATGCCCACATTGCGAAAGAGCAAAAATTGTTGAGCCTGTTTGTATGTTAACCTTTGAGTAGCGCGGCATCAATTACCTCGGCACTTCGTCGTCATCGAGTTATGGTTTATACTCGCTGGCGATCATTTAAAAAAATTTGGGTGTTCAAATGGTAACAATATGGTACAAAGAACTTTAGAGTAATTTCAAATTTTGCTGGGCACATGGACGGCAAGGGAAAATATTATTGAGCCAATTTGTTTTGTGTTTTGCAATTTGTTTTGGCAAGGCAGGAAAAGTGTTGCGTTCGTATAAGGGTGTATACGGTGATGGTTTGTAAACGACACTATATTGCTTGCTGTTGGTTAGATAAATTAATCGAAAGGAGCACCCAGTTAACACAAATATTGTGAAAAATTGGTCGCCATGAAGAAGACTTGTAGAACTTAGATAGGCTGCGATTTTTTTATTGTAGGTGAAAGGCGAATTGTTTTTATTTAGGTGAAAGAAACAATGTGGTCGGAGAGTCAAATCAGGCAAGCTGTTTATTCATCTTCTTCATTTTTTTATTGCGAAAAATCCCCTGTGCCGTAAGAGAGTGTACAAAGGCGACGTATGTGCAAGCGATAACTCGTTTAAATACTAGAACTAGTGGAATGGCTTGCTTAGGTTTATATTATTTACTCAAGGAAAATCGTGGTACGTAAGGTAAACGTAAAGTGCAAGTTCACGTCGAAGGGTAGGAATAATCATGTGATAAAAAATTTCTTTCGCTTAAAACGAAGGCCACGTAGCTCAAAAGATCTTTACCAACAACAGGCGAGGTAAAAATCCTCCGTCGTATGCCCCCGCACGAGGGACACGTGTAAATGCAGAGCATAGTGGGTGTTGAAGCGCGCGTCGGCACCCCCAAAGTCCCGTTGACGTTGCCCGACGGCTTCCGCGACGGCGGGTTCCGGGACGGCGGCGGCCTCCAGACGACGACGCTTGTTCGCCGCCGCCTCTCGTTGCCGTACGGCCGGGGTCCGCGGCCCGACGCTGACGTTTCGAAGCTGTGTCTTGCTGTCGACTCGAAGGGTCCGCTTCTCGACGCTGACGCCTGGCCGCTGCTTCTCGTGCACACTGCTCGGGATCCGCTTGTCGACGTTGACGCCAGGCCGCGGTTTCGCGTGCACGAAGTTCGGCGTCGGCAGCGCGCTTACGACGTTTGCGCTCGGCGTCGGCAGCCCGCCGCCTCGCCGCCTTGTCTTCTGCCGCCGTCGACGAAGACGATGGTACGAACGTCTTGAACTGGTGCTTCGGCGCTGATGTTGGATTGCGTCGCGGTACTAGTTGAAGGTCTTGCTTCCATCGCTTATCAACTGCGACCGCCGACGAGCGCAAGAGAACACGCGAGGAGCAGCGGAGAGCAGGCGAGGAGGAGTGGGGGAGAGGGCGCTTATCAACTGCGACCGCCGACGAACACAAGAGAACACGCGAGGAGCAGCGGAGAGCGTGGCGGAGTGGAGGGGGGGAGAGGGCGCACCTGGAACGGCTGTTGCGGATGCCGAGGCAATGCCAACGCCGACAACGCCGGGTGACATCGTGAGTTAAAAAATGCTCTGCATTTAAAAAGTGACCTCATGTCAGTGAGACGAAGTGAGGAGCGGTGCGATCCAAATGTCGCAACACAGAAGAGTGGAGTCGGAGGAACGTGATTCTATACAGTTCATAAACTGAAATTTCTCACAACTAGAATTCCACTCCTAGTGCCGACCCCACTGCCAGTTTAATGATGTCCCTTGAAATTGTATTTTGCCCACTCATCCGTCTGCCATTCTCTAGATCCTTTGTTGCGATGGGTGACCTAGATTGTTGCTCAAGGTCTGCAAGCGTGTGAAGCGAATAGAGCGACTCGTTGGCCAACCTGCACCGGCTGCGAGGATACCATATCACGAGTTGTTTGTATGTTTAGCTAGGATGATGTCCTGACGATTGTGAAATGTCAAGGTTTGAAATGTCGTCGTTTGTCGTTTATAATTACAAGCCGTAATTCTAAATGAAACAACGCCAGATTACTACCCGTTCATAATTCCGAAAATTGCGCTTTAAATACAATTTATTACCATCATTACCACACTTATTAAGGTGCACGACATTGCGAACTTAAACTTCCAATGGCTCTTTTCCCGCGTTGCCCTAATTTGCGGTTCGCCACCGAATGTTCTCATACGATGGCTTTTTCCCTTTATCGGTGTTCTCCAACATGTGTGCGCGTCTATCAACATTAATTCTGTTGAACGATAGCCGTTTAGGGGCTATGAGCGTCCCGTAATGAATTACTGGTCTGACTGAACTTTATTCCTTCATTTAAGGTTGGTTGTCTTTCATTTGTATTCACTGCCTTATCCAACACACTCGTTAGCTGTTTTCTGATAATTAGGGCATCTTTTATTCCTTTCATGTCCTGTTGGTTCACTTAACCTTTTTTTGAGGCTTTTATTAGGGTCCCTAGATTCTGCTCATGAATAAGCCAAGAGTACCCAATGGTTCCACATTTGATTTTTCGCACATATCGCCTACTATTTTATTAATTTATTACATACTGCAGGCCCAATTTAAGGGCCCTAGCAGGAGGGGCATAGCAGGAAGGTGTATATAAAAACACATATCAGCAAACCGTTTGTTGGATGGCATCAAGGTTTGCATCGTTTGAGGGCGAAAGCTGGTTCTACTCTGTTATGGCTCGAGGAGAAAAAGAGTATTTGAAATTATCAGTTCTGGCGTAGTAGGGGTAAGTAATTTAAGGTGCCTATTTCTGACAACCGGGCTTGTGGATGGCTTGATGTAAGAAGTCAGGTCGGGGGATAATTTGTGGTTTTTAAGTAGAAGGAGACATTTAGCCGTGAGACTTTTCTTCGAATTTGCAGCGTAGGAAATTCATGCTTCTTCAACAGTTGGTTAGGAAAGTCAGTTGCCCTACGCTTATAACTTTACTCTCTAGTATTCAATCTTAGAGAGCTAGACGAAGGACCACATCATAACGTTGGATTTATGCGGAGAAAAACGCTGGGTACACACAATATCAGATGGCCTCGTAATGGAATCTTTCCGTCGCTCGAGCTGGACCCGTTCATTTACACTTTTGCCGTGGTAAAGCTAGTGGAAACCGAAACCCAAGATATCACGCTGTGCCCTTGGGAGCACAGATAAGTCGTTCGCATCAGTTGCTGGTGTCTCTAAAAGTGCGAAGACGCGCGAAATTAAGCATTTTCTGTGGTGAATTGGGTAAAGCTAGCTCCTAGATAGGTGGCTCTGTAAGATGTGGAGCCGCATTCCCGTAGTCTTTGTCGTTTGCGCCTTCCTTGGCGTGAATTGGCCCCAGGCCACTGCTGACTTCGGTGGAGATTATGCGCAAGTAGCGCTTGGTAAGTCCTGAGGGATTTATTAGGATAATTCACGCATATTGTTTTTCTGTTTTATCCCTTCTGAGAAAATGAACATTAGGCTTGAGTATTTTGCTGACGACTTGTATTTTACTTCATTTCAGCTACGTAGGGATGTGCCCCACTCCCTTGAGCTTTTAAGGGCTGGAAAAAAACGACTTGATTGTCTCGATAAATACAGCAAATGAGAATAGGCTTTTAAGTAAAAAGGCAGCATATTTCACTAGCAGTGAACGTGTTGCAACTGTGTTTTAATAAGTTGCTCGAAAGAACTTCGTCTTTGTTAAAAAACATTTCTCTCTCGGCAACACGAGCTGTTTTAAAGTACTCACGTTCTCTTTATGAAGTCTGTAAACAAGCCAAGATTGATTTTTTAGATATAATTTAAACTCTATCTGTCATTTGCGGCTAAAGCAATGGTGACACTGCGGAGGCCAACTTCCTAAAATCCGCAGTAACAATAAACATGCATGTTTGAATACTTGCAGCTTGCTGAAATACCTGGTTTTATAAGTATCGATGACATAACCCTGGAGCTAGCCATTTCAGTGTAATAGTTGTAGTGGCGCAGATTTTCTGAGTCTTAGATAATCACTCGCTGTAATGATCCTGTTATGAGGCGAAAAAAACGTGTCTTTACTGAAGTCACTATAGAGGATACTGCACTACACGTGCTCCAATCTAAAAAAATTGTCATCAAGGACGAATTTCGATAGACATTTCCAGGCGGTTTAAACTTGGGACACATCCAAAGAAAAAAAAAGTGAAATGTATAAAGTGGATTCCGAATATTTTAATCAGCGATTCGGCGGAGCCCTTTATTTGAGCGAGATGGCCGCCGAACAGGAAAACACGGAATAATGATGATAACGTTAAGATGAAGCAGAAGCAGCCTGAGGGCACCGCTTGATGATCGGGATTTTCCCGTGACGCAATAAGCTGATCGCTTGAGGTTCAAATCTTTCCTGACGTAAATTACCCCGCTGGATGACGAAGACGCGTGACCACATCCGTCCTCACCGTATTTTATCCCTTGAGTCCTCTAAGAGAGTACCTGGGAGCTGACGACACCGACTGCCAATAGTTTCAATGCACGATAGTGTGACGAAATCAATTTCTAACCCGCCGCGGTGGCACAGTCGCTAAGGCGTTGCACTGCTGAGCACGAGGTCGCGGGTTCGATTTCCGGCTGCGGCCGCCGCTTTTCTGATGGAGGCTAAAAGCAAAAACGCCCGTGTGTCCGAGATTTCGGCGCACGTTAATGATCCCCAGGTGGTCAAAATTAATCCGGAGCCCTCCACTACGGCGCGCGTCATCACCTGCGTTACGTCGGCGCGTTAAACCCTACAATCAATCATATGAATTTCTAGATATTGCCATGTCATGCCAGGTAGATAGATAATTTTTTGCTACATTTTAACACACTTCTAATGGCGGTTTGCCGCATTTCCATTCGCCATATTGCAAGCAACATAATCCATCTTTCCATTGCTGCTCCGGTTAGCAGGCGCATACTTAGTACAAATTACTTTCTGCCGGAAGCTTGGTAGCTATGGCGTTGCGCTCATTACCTTGTGAACGCGTGTGCAATTTTTGGCGTGGAGGTGACTTTGCAGGTCAAGCCGAACAGCAAAAACGCTTGTTTTCAAGGTTTTGGCATGCGTGTGTAAAGATAAATAGCTGGTCAAAATAAAGCCGGGACCCTCTGCTATGTTACCTTGACATTCCAGGGCACAACGCATGTTGGGAGTACTATGGGAACATTTCTGGCGATTTTGAACGGGGTTAACATTGGTTTGTCGAGCAATAGCTCGATTTTTTGGGCCGTTAGAGCACGGCGAAGCCGACCACAAATGTACGGCGAAACACAAACTCTGCTTGAAGCAGTCGTCGGTTCAGGCGCAAACGCACAGCCACCTGTCGCTTGACAGCAATAGTGTGATTCGACTACGCTGAATAAAAGCAGGGAACTACCTCAGTGAGAAGTCGCAGAAACGTCCATCCATAGAAGCATCCCGCGAAATTAATTCGCAATCACCCCGCCACACACCAGGTGGGCAAGCCATACGTTACTCATCGCATTATGGCATAATTTTTACTCGTCCACCTCATATGAGCGCTTGACCGTAAAGCGGTTTTAATGCATCGTTCCGTACTACACTCCTCTAAACTTGGCACCAGCCAGCCTCACCAAAATTTCTTTAAAGCATGGTCACCTTGTATGGTAGCTAATGATATCCATGAACAGCTGCTCACTTGTAAACACCTGCGCCCTTCTCGATGACTGGTGTTAAGTCAACATCCCCAGGATGTGCGCCTCCAGTTTGTTGTATGGGTCCCATCTTCCCTCAAGTACGGGCAAAGCTTACGGTTGTAACGGCCGACGAATTCAGTATTTTCCGGGAGAGAATGTTTCCGAATTGGCCGACTCCTCTTTTGCGTTGGTCCTTGGAGCAGCTTTATGTGCAGTCTGGAAAGGCCTTCAAACTAAGCCTTCACACTGCATCGATAACCCCCAGCTTGCGTCTGAGGTAGCAGAATACTAGGCTGCTAACGTAACTGCGCAGCGTGACGCTCTCCAAGGCAGTACTGCTCATTCCCTTTCACCAATCCAGTTCACACCACCTCATTATCACCACCAGGCCAAGTCGCCGTTTTCTAAATGCACAGCCAGTTCTTTCAGAGGTCTGGGTTTCACCCGCTGAAGCTGAAATCTCTGACATAGTATGTAGACCCTGGGGCTGCCAGCATCTAGATGTCCAAAACACATCCAGCCATAGGATAGGGGAGAGAGGTACTACGAACGTTTGGTTTATGTCAGAAAAGGCTTCAGAGACTTGGCCTCAGGTAAAGATAGTTTGAGCAGAGGCGCGGCTGAGGGTCAGCATCATCTGGCTTTGGATGCTGTAGCAAAAGATTCTTTGCCCAAAAGTGCCTACGAACTGCTTTTGTTTGGCAAGCCAGCTTCTAGCTGTCTCCCATTGTGTCAAGAGGTTTACGGCTACTTGAAAAGATAGGATGATTGTGCTATGGGATAGTGCAAGCCCTTTCTGAAACAACCATGCTTGAAAAATCTGCTGAGAGCTTGCATGGAAGCTTCATATTCGATTTTGCGGCTGATTTTCATGACATCAGAGCGCCAGCCAAGGCCACCGATGACACTCCCTTCCACAGTGAAACATAATGGGTGCTAGACCGTGAATGAGATTTTGGGGAGACGTGGCCAGTCTATCAGAAAATCGTATCATGTATACCACGTTCTCTGTGGTACCTTCGTCCGCTGAGAGATATGTAGAGCTGCGTCCACCTTCTTGTTCATCGCTCAGTTTTCTCACAGATGCAAAGGTAGAAGCCCCCCTGATACTATGACCGTCCATCTCTCAAATTCATTAGTGTCAAATCCCAAACTGTCAGGCAACGAGTCACACGAGCGCACACCTATGACTCCCTAGTTTCCTGCAAATGCCAATTCGTGCAAGGCTGCGTAAAGATAGCTGAAAGGTTTCGTCATTGCACGCGATTACCGACGTTGTCCCGCGCCTAGGCAGCTGAACGCGCTGCACGGAAATCTTCACGATATGTGGAGTCACTGCTGACTAAGCACCAGCAAGTTCTTTTACGCCACCCGTCAATTTTCGTCGGCCCCGAGGTTTTCACGGACTGCATTGAAAATTTCCTCGGACATACTATCCCGTCTAGCCACCATACTACGCAGGCGACACTGCCGCTTACCAGCGGGGATTGCTGGTGCCGACGACACGGTGGACCAGCACGCTGCCAACTCACGGTCTCTGTCAGCACCTAAGACGAGGGATGTGGCTCGTATATCACTTCACGCTACTCTCCATAGCTCTCGCTCTGTGGTGTAAGCAAAGTTCAGAAATTAGGGGAACCGGAATTATTAACGCAGCACCACTTCTGCTTTCTGCGGAAATATTCTAGCCATATAGGCTGGAGCAATGGGCGGTCCATTGCGAACACCCGTGAAAAGGTTTATGATACTCTACACTAGCTCGGCGCAAACAGTACAAAAATGATGACAGGCTGCTATTTTAGCAGTTCCGGACCTTAGCTCATACACACAAGTTTTTTTATTGCGAAAGAAAGCCTTTGCCCTACCTTTCCGTCGATTTTGAGTGATTGAAAACTTTTATAAGTGACCTCAACATAATCGACATCAGCAATATAGGGCACAACAAGCTTGCAAAATAGGTAACTTCTAGCTATGACGTCGGTGTTCCGTCGGTGACATGTCTTCTCTTTTCGCAAGCACAGAAGTTAAGCGTCCACGAGCAACGCTTTCATAATAATGCCGCCAAGAATGTTTTCCATGCACGGGCATTTGCAGATTTGCAGACTTACACATACTTCTAGGGACCAATGTGGCCTCAACCTCGGTGAATCTTTGGCGAAGCACTTGTGCTTGGAGTTTCTGCCGTGCGAAAAGATGGCGACGCTGTTGTTTTTAATAGAATATGTATGTGTCGCCGAAGTCTGCGAAATAAAATCAGTCTTCTGCTACGACCTCGAATGTCAGCTACGCCTGACTATCAGCGGGGCCTGGGAACATGCAATCTTATTGTGAGTACAAGTCCCTGAAGCCTATTCTCATATACACCAAACTTTCATTATAGCTCTTGTTCTCCCGTATATCAAATGGCTGGTTGCGTTGTGCCTGTCGCGACACTTGCTAATTCTTCACCAATAGATTCACATATTCATGTAACCAGCTTTCAAGTGCAGCTCTCTGCGGATATAAGAAGATTTGCTCATAATAAAGTAGTGTATTTCAAAAAGACTGGCTTCAACAGTAGAATATATTTAGCAGAGAGAAACCTACATGCAGTCAATACGGCAATGAAATGTTTATGCTCCAGAACGTATAGGGATACTCCCCGGGAGAAATGACTGCCGCGGGGAAGGGGCGGCTAGAACGGAAATCGTTTAAAGTTTATATACCGACCGAAACGCTTTCATTATAGATGGACCACATGAATAGCAAAATTCGAACACCCCGTCGAATATGAATGCACCTTTTGAACCCTCTTGCACTATTTCCACTAACTTACGTTCTCGTGTGATTCTCTTGCACTTTGAATGTCTTGTACTATTTACATCTCTCATTTCTTATTCATTCATCCTCGCTTCTATCTTTGCAAAATTTAGTTGTGTATACATTAACAGGGGGTGTTAATGAAAGAGGAACGGCTGGCTGTCCCAAGGTAAAGCGCGTGAAATTTTTCCATCCAACATCAGCGAAGCAGAAATCTTAGGTCATCACATCTATATCCGTCAAGGGCCGCCCCGCTGTCATGATCATCTGACCACTCCTCTCCGAATTGAGTCCTTGAACCAGCTCAAATATAACTTAACTACTAGAAGTTAGGTTTTTATGCTGTCTATTGCACTACGCATGGGGTGGAACGGAGCTGCGACTCTCGATGAAAGGATAAATAAAAAAAAATCATCGTAATTTTCTTTACCGCGCTTAAAACTGACGAAGGCCGGCCAAAGTAGGAACCGTACAAACTCAGGTTTCTATATTGTTTCCGTAGACGGTTGGAAAGTTAGAGTTCAAAATGTAGGTGTCACTGCCACTGTCAGCATAATCGACACACGACGTAAGCCGTGATGATGAAGCGAAACCATCTCAATTGTCGACGCCTTTGAGCTGCGCATTTCTGCGGTTGTAACATTACAGAAGAAGTTTGTTGCCATGATGGTGACAAGTCTGATCGGAAAAGTTCGGGTTCATCTGTAGCTATACCAACTTTCCAAGACATCTTTAGTTCTTTTCTGGACATTTTCAGCGAGGGAAAATTTTCAGTGCTGTAGACAACAACGTCGCTATATTAATCCGTGTTCAAGGTCGAGTGGACAAAGTTGATGTTGCTACCGCTTCAATGAAAGCTGTTACAGCAAGTACAGAGCAATTTTTTGCCACAGCTATATGGGGGCACTGAAAACTGTATGCCCGCATCTCCAAGACCCCTGTGTAGCAGGTGTGGGGAGGGCCTATCTGTGATACACGTCCTCTTTCAATGCAATGCACTCCACATCACACGACGCAAACACCTCAGAGAACTCTACACACAAAATATTTTAATTACAGCCGTCATACTTTTTAGGAGACGATGCCATGTTTCTGTTCAGCGCACCTTCAAGTTCTTATCAGAAGTGTTTGTTACAACTCATCTCACACCACCCATAGTTTTACCCCTGGTCCTATACACCAGCCACCTTATTTATCTTTGAACCACTCTTGTTCCTCATCCTGGCCCTTTACACCAGCTGTGCTCATAGCCTTTAATTGATTTTATTCGTGTTCCCTCCTCATCAAATTACTCTGTGTTTGGCGCTCTTTGCCCATGTCGGCCTTGCGCCATTAAACTCAAACCATCGTCATCACCATCAGTATGAGCTGCATGAGCAGTATGAGTATAGTATGAGCTGCAGTTCCCCCTGCCACATCATTGCTTCCCAATTATTTCAGGCGAGGGACACGCTGCGAAAGAAATGTGCTGTTGGCACAAATAACCGCATTCAATTATCTGTGCGCTGCAGCAAGCGGCACTTTGCTCTGTAATGTAGTACTGCTTTGGGCTAACATGCTTGCTAGTTCACCTCGTTAGCGTGCTAACAGAGCTAGAAAAAGAGAATCGTTTTTTGTTTGAATAACTGGAATAATTTCTGATTAAACGAATAATTGCTTTATTACACCTTTGTACAGTATACCATTCACGGATCACCATTCTCTGTGTTGGTTGGTTGGACTTCGTGATCCATCCGAAGGGCTCGCCCGCTGGTCTCTCAGACTCCAAGAATACGACTTCGTTGTTTCCTTCAAAAGCGGCCACCATCACACCGACGCCGACTGCCTTTCCCGGCTACCGCTTTCAACGACTGCGTCCGACACCGACAATTTCGACGAATACCTCGCACCAGTATCTGAGGAATTTTGCCAACGTTGAAACCTTTCGCCGAGAGCAACAGAACGATCCCAAGCTGGCCCCATTCTTCGCCGCTGCTCGTGCATCTGCCTCTTCTAATCACTTTTCTCTTCGGGACGGCCTGCTTTACGAGGCAAACTACAGTGCAGCTGGTGCGCGGTTCCTCCTGGTTGCACCAGAGAGTCTGCTCCCTTGCATGCTGCGCGCTATGCACGATGACTTGAGGTCTGGACACCTTGGTTACGCTAGGATATTACACCGCGCCCAATAGCGCTTTTAGTGGCCCAACATGCGGCGCACGACTGAAAAATACGTCCCCACCTGTACAGAATGCCAGCGTTACAAGCGTCCTTCTGCCATCCTGCCGGTCTGCTTCATCCTGTGGAACCACCCACTGGTCCTTTTGAGCAGGTTGGGATTGACCTGGTAGGCCCACTTCCACGGACGCCTGCCGGCAACCACTGGATTATCGTCTGTGTTACCATCTTACGCGTTATACGGAAACGCAGCTGTTCCAACTGCTTCAGCAACCTCTGTGTCCGTATTCCTGCTGCATGCCCTTATTCTTCGCCACGGTGCCCCTGGTGTGCGTTATCAGTGATCGTGGCCGCCAATTTATTGCGGATGTTGTAGACGAATTACTTCGGCTTTGTACTACGCAGTTCCGGCATGCTACCTCGTAAGATCCACACACCAATGAACTGGTTTAACACACGAATCGCACACTCCTCAACAGCATCTCGATGTACGTCTCCTCCGACCATAGAAACTGGGATGAAATACTACCATTCATCACCTACGCTTATAACACCGCCCAGCACGAAACCACCGGCTACAGTCCCTCCTACCTCGTCTACGCACGCTTAGCTATAACGCCTATCGACATCATTCTACCATTTTCCTTACACAAGGAGGCACGTTAAATTGCTAGCTTATAATTCCATTGTTAGGCCGCAACTCGAGTACGCAAGCGCAGCATGGGACCTATTCCTTAAAAAAGACATTCACAAATTAGAAATGGTGCAAAGAAAGGCAGCCCGGTTCATTTTTAACAGCTATCATAGCCGAGCTTCTCCATCGCTTCTCATGGCCAACAACAATATAATGACCCTGGAAAACAGGAGGCACGTTGCACGACTAAGGTTTCTGTTTTTGCTTAATTCCCAACAATTTAATGTTAATCCAGGACTTTATATTCAGCCCCGCTTATCTCGTTCAACTCGAAGCACCCATGAGCACAATCTAACTCCAATTTTTGCACGCACTAATCTTTTTAAGCACTCCTTCTTCCCCGCACAATCGAGCAGTGGAATAGATTGCCTGTTGATGTGTTTTCGGCGCGTGATGTGTCGGATTTTGAAAAGCGTGTACTTTCTGCCATATTTTAAACATTCACTGTGCCGCTACTTTTCTTTGTGTACTGCTATTATTCCTGTTTTTTGTTAGTTTCTTATTTTTTCTTTCTGTTTTTTCACACTTGTTTGACTGTTTTCAGAAATATGTACCAATTTACCATGCGGATTGATGCTTTTTTATGTAATTAATCCCTGCCCACCTGCTTGGTCTTCGGACTGCAGTATGTCTTAAATAAATAAATAATAAATAATCCGTTGCCAAACCCTTTGCCTGGCTGAAGAAAACCGTTAATTAGCCCGTCTACGTACATGATGATGATGATGGTTGGTGTTTCATGGCGCAAGGCCAACGAGGGCAAAGAGCGCCAGAAAAGAAGTTATATAATGAAGCGAAGTGATTACCACAAAAAGGTAGGTATAAAAACATGTAGACCGAACATAGTAAAATCAATTAAAGGTAATGGTGATGGCTGGTGTATAGGGCCAGATTTGATTATGCGTGATATGAGATAAGGTTTAAAAACTTAACATCTGACAAATACTCAAACACACGTTTCAGGGAAACCATGGCATTGTCACCAAGAAACAGCGATGGGTGTAGGGGAATATGTTGTCTGTAGAGTTCTCTGAAGTGCTTGTGTCGTGTTGTGTGAAGTGCCTTGCATGTTATTAGTATGTGCACTACGGATAGGGCCTCTCCGCACCTGCCGCACTGGGGTCTAGGAGATCCCGTCAGCAGATACGAGTGCGTCGCATGGGTGTGCCCTATCCGCAGCCTTGCCAAGGCGACTTCCGTGTGTCTGTTGTGTGAGTCAGTTGTGTACCGTCCCAAGTGTGGCTTTATTACGTGTAGTTTGTTGTCTGTCTGTTCGTCCCAGTGTGTTTGCCATGTTCTGCGCAGGTGTTGTTTTATGTGAGGCTTGAGGTCTGTGTAGGGTATCGTTGTAATGTCTACAGTGTTCCTGAGTGCAGCAGCACCGGCCCTCTCGTCTGCCAACTCGTTCCCAGCGATCCCAGCGTGTCCTGGGACCCAGCAGAGGAGCAGCCGATGCTTCTCCGCATACACCGACATGATAGTGTTGAATACAAGATTAATTATGTGGTTTTTGGGGGGTTTATGCGATGATAATGCGCGAACAACACTCAAAGAATCTGTGTAGATGATAGAATTGGGAATTTGATTTTCAAGGATATGTCGTACAATCAGTAAAATTCCGTACGCTTCTGCTGAAAAAATTGTTGTGTGCACGCTCATGGTTCTGGCTGCATTGAAATTTGGACCATGAGCAGCGCACGACACCATAGTGGAGGTTTTAGAAGCGTCACTGTAGAATTCAGCACGTGGGTATTTGAACTGCAAAGAAAGAAAGTGCTGAAGTATTGCAGCTCGCGGTACCCGATTTTTGTCAAGCTTTATAAAAGAAAGGTCACAGGACACAGGGCGAACTTGCCAAGGCGGTAAAATGTTTAAAGAGGATGACCTGTACACGTCTAAAAACGAAGCACTCAGATCCGAGGCTCGCTCTCTCGCTCGAAGTGAAAAAGGCGGAGTAACGGACGGGCGATTTACAAACAGCACAGATGTGGATGTATCGTTAAGGACAGGATAAAAAGGGTGGTTATTCTGAGATGAAATTTTAAAAGCATAAAGTAAGTCCATGTACGTTCGCTGGTTCTCAAGGCTCCACTTATTACATTCAACATATAGACTCTCGACAGGGCTAGTGCGAAAAGCACCCGACGCAAGCCGTAGCCCCAAGTGTAGTACTGGGTCAAGCATTCGCAATGCTGTTTTACTCGCCGACCCATATACCACACTGCCATAGTCCAAACGAGACCCAACCAAAGCAGTATAGAGCCGTAGTAGGAGTTCTTTGTCGGAACCATACGAATGGTGGGAGAGAACCTTCAGGATATTCATTGTTTTAAGACATTTATGTTTAAGTTTCTTGATGTGTGGAATGAATGTGAGTTTCTGGTCAAACACAACACCTAAAAACTTGTGCTCCTTGTTCACAGGAAGCGACACGCCATTAAGTGTAATGTCTGGGTCTGGAAGGATCCCGCGCTTCCTAGAGAACACAACGCAGGAGCTTTTTGCAGGATTCAATTTAAAACCATTCTTGTCTGCCCAGCTGGCAAGTTTCTTGACGCCGAGCTGGACCTGACGTTCGCATATTGACATATTACAAGATTTAAACGATATCTGCACGTCATCTACATACATAGAGTAAGAAATTGTAGGCGGCAGTGCCTTCCCAAGGGAGTTCATCTTTACTATGAAGAGAGTGCAGCTTAGAACTCCACCTTGCGGCACGCCATTTTCCTGCACGTGTACCTTTGACAGTGCAGAACCAACTCTGACGCGAAAGGTTCTCTCCGACAAATAACTAATAACGGTATTTAACATGTTACCAGAGACACCGAACGACTTAAGGTCAGTAAGTATGCCATAACGCCATGCGGTGTCATAGGCCTTCTCTATGCAAAAAACACCGTAAGACAGAATTGTTTGTGAATGAAGGCATCCTTAATGTATGACTCTAGTGCCACAAGTTGATCGTTTGTGGATCTCCCTGCCCTGAAGCCTGCCTGGCAGCTCTCAAGAAGACCGTTGTACTCCAAAAAGTACACAAGCCTCCGGTTTATCATCTTCTCGAGAAGCTTGCACAGGCAGCTGGTCAGGGCAATGGGTCGATAGCTAGCGGGAGAAGAAGGGTCCTTCCCTTCTTTCAAAAATGCTACAACTATGGCATCCCTCCAAGACTTTGGAATGTGCCCCGAAAGCCATATCTTGTTGAAAAGGTGAAGAAGTGTTACAAGAGTGTCTGTGTGTAAGTTCTGTATCATTGTATATGTAATGTTGTCTGGGCCTGGAGCTGAGGGTTTACACGTGCTCAGAGCACCCCTCAGCTCATGAAGTGTGAACTCAGAGTTATAAGAAGTGGCTGACCTGTCATTGTCATGTAAAGGCTTCTTTTCGGCCATTTGTTTGTGTTTCATGAAAGTGTTTGTGTAGTGTGCTGAACTGGAAACGTGTTGGAAGTGTTGTGCGAGTGTGTCAGCCTGGTCTTCGAGTGTGTCCCCTGTTGTGCTGACCAGAGGCAGGCTGTGTGTTTGTTGTCCTTTGAGTTTGCGTATTCTCGTCCATACTTTCCGTGTGTCTGTGTAGGAGTTTATGGATGTTATGAAGGAACGCCAACTCTCTCGTTTTGCCTCACGACGCACACGTTTTCCTAACGCCTTGGCCCGTTTGAACAAAATGAGGTTACCCGACGTGGGGTACCGACGAAGGACACCCCACGCCTTGTTCTGGGCCTCTCGCGCCCGCCTACAGTCCTCATTCCACCACGGCCTCCGCTGGTTGCGCGGGGCACCAGAGGCGTGGGGAATGGACTTTTCGGCGGCGTCGAGGATGTGCGCCGTGAGCAGTTGGGTAGCTTCTTCAACGTGTAGGTGTCCTATGAATGTGTGGTGTAGTTTGGATGTCTCTGTAAATGTATTCCAGTTAGCTCTTGCTTCATTAAACCTTTTATGGGAAGATGGACTGCTCGGGCCTGTACCTATATACGTTAATGAAGTGGGGAAATGGTCACTACCATATGGGTCCGTGCCCACACCCCACTCAAGACATGGAAAGAGAATTGCAGAGCCAATAGCCAGGTCAAGATGTGAGTATGTGTTGTGACCTATGTTATGGTATGTAGGCTGTTTATTGTTGAAAAGGCATGCTCCAGAGGATGTAAGAAACCTCTCTATCAGGCGACCTCGGGCATCCGTACGAGAAGAGCCCCAAAGAGAATTGTGAGCGTTAAGGTCGCCTGTTAGAATGTATGGTTCGGGCAGCTGGTCAACCAGCGCCTCGAAGTCAGAGCTCAAAAGTGTAACATCAGGAGGAATGTATATGGAGCATACCGTTATCAACCTATTAAATATTATTAAGCGTATTGCTACAGCCTCAAGGATAGTGTTTAAAGTGACAGGGTGGCATGCTAAGGATTTCCGGACGATTATGGCCACACCGCCAGAAGAGTGTGTGCAGCCATCCCTGTCTTTCCTGTATACCAGGTAACTATTCAAGAAATTTGTGTGTTTGGAATTCAGATGTGTTTCCTGGACACACATTAAACTTGGCTGATTGGCATGCAGAATCTCATACACGTCGTCAAGATTATTTAGAAGGCCTCTGCAGTTCCATTGAACGATATTTTCTCTTCCCATTATGATGTATTAGAGCTACTGGAGTGTGACTAGTTTATGTAGGGTCTTTCGGGGCTTGGACTCTTGGACGGGTTTTCTTTACCTCATCTGGAGGTTTAGATGGAGGGACCCGCTCCTTCCGCTGCAAAGCAGACAGGAAGGGTCCCACATCCAGCTCATCATCTGATTTGGAAGGGGTACCCGGCGTACCGGACCCCCCGGACTTGGCACCCTTTGCGGTGCCCTTCGTTTTGGCCGCGACCGCCGAGGGCGTCAGGAGCGCCCCGGGTGGCACAGGCGGTGCGGCGGAGGTGGGAACTGCTGCGGTTTCCTCCGTCTCCATCTCCTCCGGGCCCTCGCGTGTGCTTTGGGCAGGTGGAGAGGACGAAAAAGAGGGTGCAGCATCCCCAACGGACGTGGATGCCACCACAGCCGCTGCTGGCCCAGCTAGCGGTGCGGAGGCGGGTTGGGCTGCAAGAGGCAACCCAGGGGGGGGGGGGGGGGGGGCGGTGGCGGGACCAAGTCCGACTCGCGGTACTGGGTCCCCGCCGAAACAAGACGCCGCTCCGCCCCCCGGCGAGCTGCGTCGGCGTACCTCCCCGGAGGGAAAGAGGCGAACCTCTTCCGCGCCTCTGGGAAGGTGATGTTTTCGTTGACTTTCAAGGCAATTATCTGTTTTTCCTGTTTGAACTTTTCACAGCTCCTAGAATAGGCAGCGTGTGGTCCCTGACAGTTCGCACAGGTGAAGTTCTCGGATTTACAATTGTCTGTTAGATGATCATGTGCTGCACATTTTGCGCACGTCAATTTACCACTACAAGAGGTTGTGCCGTGCCCCAACCGCTGACACTTGAAACAGCGGCGTGGGTTCGGCACGTAGGGTCGGATTGGACATCTCAAGAAACCTGCGTTGACCGACTCAGGAAGGTTAGAGCGGTCAAGTGTCAAGATTATGTGCTTGGTTGGAATTATTTCATCATTTCGACGTATGGTGATTCGCCTCACTGCTGTCACGCCCTGATCTCGGAGGCCCTCGAGCAGATCTGCTTCAGTCTCATTCATTAGATCCCGATCAGAGATCACGCCCTGGCAGCTATTGAGGCTGCGATGGGGCGTGATCTTGATGTCAACATCTACCATGCGCGTTTGCTTGAGGAGGTTGGAGGATTGTTGTTTGTTTTCTACTTCTATCAAAACTTCTCCCGTTGTGAGTTTCTTAGCCTTGTACGACTTTCCGATAAGGCTTTCAAGAAACTTGGAGATTAGAAACACTGACTGGGAAGTGATGGGCTTTGTCTTGTCAACAGATTCCATGATCAAAAACCGCGAGAAATTATCAGGCTTTGGGAGAGAGATCGATTGCAAAGGAGGAAAAGAAACTTCGGTGCGGCCCCTTTTCGGGGGCCGATCACGTTTGGGGGGGGGGGGGGGGGTTTGGAAAATGCCATGTGATACAATGGGAAAGCAGGGAGACGGGGGGGGTACTTTCTCCTTTGACCTTACCCATGGTAGTCAAAGAGTCCCGGAGCTAGCTCCTGCCTGGTAGACAGGCAGGGAGCCCATCGGCCGGAGCTTGACCAAAGGCTCCGACGGCCACCGTTCACGGCTTCTAAACCCTTCACCTTTCAACTTCTAGCCACGGTAGGTGACAGCTTAGTAATGGGGGGCTCGGGGTACGCGGTGTCGCCACTCACCGCCACCAAGATTACTCAAGGTGCCCCGCTGCGAGGGGTGTACGTACACTCCTCACAGGGCCGTTCTAAGGACCAATACGACACTCGCACCACAGTGTTGCATTTGAAAAGGTGATCTGATGTTGATATGGACACCTTTAGGAAACGGGGTTTGTGTACGAAGTTTTTGTACCAAAACACCACCCCATTTGCTGTTGTGTACCATGTAAGCGATGTCACCTACGTCATTTCCCGGCTCACTGCGACCGGACGCCGGGCAAGCAAGACTCAGCTTGTACTGTAGCACGCCTAAAACGTACAACGCGCGCGCTGCTGAGTGACTCTCCCTGGGGGGTTTCGTCTGTGGAGGGGGAAATGTTACACGACATGTCAGGACTGCTTCACTTTATAGGCAAATCCTCCCCGCCAGCTGCCCGGCCAATAAGGAGAAGGGAACACGAAGCGCTTTTTGGGCGGAATCAAGGGTTGCTCTCCACGCTCTCCGGTGAACCGCCGCCAGTCCTGCAAATAAACCCTACTTCGCCTCTTAGTCGCCTGATCAACCCAGTAACAGTCCTGGTAATTAGATTTACGGGCACTTATTTTTTGATCAGTTAAGCTGTGTTTCTTGCCTGCGGTTGTTCGCCTCGCACACATAGCGCTATGCACGAACGCGGAGCCATCTGTGCAAACATAGCGACGTGTCCGCTCAGTCCAGTATCCCGAAAGGCATGAGTAGAGGCAGACTATGATTTGCCTATATGTTACGATAAAAGCAAAAAGATCAAGTGGAGTGGCTGTATAAGAATGTGCACTTATTTTCTGTGCGCACACAATGTGTATACGACCGGTGCAAGGACTGGTTCATTGACTCAAGGCACAGCACAACAGGCTTGTTTCCCTTCAAGTCCAGAATAAGGCTCTATCCGTAAAAAAGCTAGAAGCAATCGATTGTATCAACTGCGTGGTGACTGCAAATTCTCTATTTACTTCATGGTGTGCATCAAGAACACAACTAAGTTGCTTGAAAATAAAAGCGACTTGGACAACGTTACGACGGGACAAGACTAACATTTATGAGCCGCGCATAATACATGTACAGGAGCATGGCACTTTGGCACACTACGAAACGAATCAACCAGGAGTAGTGGACATTTTTTACACTCAATGCGCACTCGAAGTATCACTGACGCATTTATCATGCAATGGAACGTCAAACAGCTCACTCGCCACGGATACTTGAATCTGGTCAAAAAAAGGTCTGCACTGTTTCCAAGGGACTGCAGGTACATCAGTGTGTAAATGCGCACGTATCATGTAAGAGAAGAACTATGCTTGATCATTCACACATCTCCCGTTCATGTAGCCTCCCAGCAAAAAGTGGTATTCGTGAACTGGCACAAACTTGGCAGGCTTATTTTGCACTTTTTCCGTTTGGCTTGCCGGAAATTTGCGCACACAGGGGCCACGTTTCGTGGAGCAGAAAAACAACCGCCTTGGTAGATAAGCAAATTGATCGTGTTTTCTCCTAATAACACATTATTAGAAAGCAAACCATGCTTGACTCATGCTTTCGGGAGACTGAAACGGACACGTCATATGTTTGCAAGATGGCTCTCGTGCATAGCGCATTCCCCGTTGTGTTTGAACAAACCGCAGGCAAGAAACACACTTAAGAAGTCAGAACGGTACCAATTCCGAAACAACTGAGTTGTTTCCGATTGACGCATTTAGTTTTGTCTGTGCGCATAATTCGTAAATACGACAATGTTACATCATTAGCGGGTAAACTGAGGACTTGGGAACTCCAAACATCACTGAAGCACCCGACTGGTTTGTAAAAAGAACGTTATACCCAATTTAAGGCCAGAAAGAGCGCAGGAAGAACGGGGTGGTGCGGGATACGCGCACAAGATATCGGTGACAACCGCGGCTCGTCGGTAACCTAGAAGTCATCGGGAAGTGAGGGGAGATATTTTACAACAAAGGTTGGGGATCAAACCACTGGAAGTACTTGTCGCCACTATCTTATGGCACGTGCGCGGAAGGTACGAAGTCTTCAAGAGAAGGCCGTGGGATAACTTATGCTTGTGTGTGACCCTGCACGTCGTTGTGTTCCCACCTGATGAGAGGTGAATACCTAATCGTGGTTTTTAGGATGCAACCCGGATATCATGTAATGTCCAGCGTCACCATCCCTCCGTGTACGCCAGTTCGGCAGCTGCCGTCGTCTATAGCGGCGTCCGCAGATGCTGAAATCTGAATGACTTTCACGCAGCCGTACTCTTAATTTTCATTCTTCCCGAATAATTTGACACTTGAAGAACAGGTTGATTTATGTTGGCATTGTATACGTTGCTCAAGGAGAAAATCTTATCACCTTTTTTTTTCTCAACAGCCGATTGCATTTTTAGAAACCGCACTTTGCGACACGGCGAAAGCGTTATGTTGGAGAACCCTTGCGAAGGTTGGACCTGCGCTGGTTTCCTGGAGCGGTATAATCGCAAGTGTAAGTCAGAGTCAGTAAGCTCCGCTAAAACAAAATTTTGATAAGTTGTAGTATTGTCAGCTCCTTAACCTTAAGCCAACAAGTTATTAACCCTCCATTTTGTTGGGCAGTATAATCTCTTTTCAACCGACAACAGCCATACGACCTGCAAAAAAAGAACATCAGCACTTACGGGCTAGAACAAAACTTGTCTTATTCTCGTACATTGAAATATACTATATCCTTGATGAAAGAAAGCTCAGACCTTAATTACGGGATATGAGCTAAGCTGTTCACAGCATTTTGTCCTATACAAGTGGGTAAGACTCTGAGCACATCCATAAATAACGGTAGGCATGGATATCAGAGACGAATATTTTGTTCACACCTAGCTGTGGGGGAAGCAGCAATGGTTACTAACCTTAGATCTGATACGCTTCAATAAAGGGCCCACCTGCGGTAGGAAAAATGCAAGGAATCTACTCTTAACATTTCACCTGGGTACCTAAAGCATGACCCTTTGAATCAGGATTTCAGATAGCTGTAATTAAGATTTAGCTTAACTTTGTGCAAAGACGACTTGTATAACATTATTCGTCAAGAAAATTCTCACACATTCGTTGCTGGTATTGGTTGCTGCTATTAGGCCTATGTATTTTATCATTGCTTCAAAGCAGCTTAGAGTAAGTCTAACCAATTATTAAAACATGGGTTGGTGAATTTATAGCTATACTTGCCTGCATCAGTGGTTGGCGAATTTATAGCTGTACTTGCCTGCATCAGAAAAACCTCTTCTGTTCCTCATAAGTTTGTAAAATAAATATTCCTGCGAGAAAGTGATAGTACTAACGAGAACCATTTTTGATTTTGATGTCGGCATAATCACGTGACTGTGGCCATGTCCTTGGAAGCCCTTTTTGGGGTGAGGTGTGCACCTTATAAAATTAGAAGTAATGTCGACTTGGCAATCTTCGAAGTTTGTGTGCCGGGAATCAGCGATCATTTATGACTACATGGTCTGTGGCTGTGATTGCACCTATCCCCTCATGCGGGCAGCAATACCTCTAGGTCTTGAATCATTTGGGGCAGAAGAGCGGGTTTTGGAAGGGGCTTGGCCAAGTATCAAACACCATTTCACATCTTTTAGATACGTTTATATACTACTGCCACCCCATTTATAATTGGCACTTAGACCTATTTTCTGCCACTTGGTGTTTCTCCAATTATAATTTGAAATAAAATCCTCAAAAAGTCGTAACACTGATTTAACCCGTTCCTTCACACTTTGAGAACAAATGGCAATTTCAACACCATTTCATTTTCAATTCTTAATCGCAAGGGTATCAGCCGTCCTGTGACATTCTCGCAGCAGTTTCTGGGTAATGAAGCTTCAATCAGTGGATCACTCGCTCTTACAGGTGTTTATAAAATCAGAAGTCGGACATAATATGCAGACTTACATTTTGGGAACAAACTCAGCATACTAGTCTGTGACATCACATTTGCCTAACCAATATGTCTTCTTCTTTGCTACTACCCTTTTTATTCTGTTTTACGCTCCATCACTGTTGCCAAATCGCAGCGATTTGAAACAAGTTCTTTTGTTTTTGTTCCGCAGCTGCGCCCCCAACTGGCTTTCAGACAACTGCTTCGAAGTAAACGGGACTGGCACTTTTCAAACTGCTGCCCACAAGTCCGCTGCAACGACACCCAGGAAGCGCAGTAACGTCATTGCTACAGTGCCAAAGGCTCATGACCAGAAATGGTTATTTATTGAGGTTTACAGTCGACGGGCACTCGCCGGATCATTCTAAAATTGTATATCGAGCGCAATAAAACTGTCAGCAAATATAGCAAGCTCTCGGATGTTTTAAAACCGCGACTGTTTAAGGCTTAGCTTGATACTGTGGCCTTAGCAAAAAAACGAATACCAAGAAAACACTCCTCAGGCGCTAGCCGCGATGTGTGAACGTCGCGCGGAGCCCCTCGTGACTCCATTCCGGGTACACCGTTTAGATTCTCGCAAAACATGGGTCGCCCGATGAAGTATGTAACTCCGAGGGACAGAAGCGCAGATCGAACTCATGTCAGACGGCTACGATCCAACCACGTGTATTGCGCCGAAGCTGTCAGCGCCTAAACTGCAGCTTACTTGACGGCTGGTATAACGGCTTGCCCCTCTCTTGTGGTGTCTGCTGTCAGTGTAGGGACTGATCGGAACACCATTGTAAAAACTTGCTTGACATTACTTGGCCTCGTTTAAAACATGCCTTACCTTGGTAGTGCCTCTCAGAAAAGTTACCTGCAGCGTGCGCTATAGGGGCAAGGGCGGAGAAAACAGCGGATGTATGGATCGACCTAGACCTCTTCCCCCTCTGGATCCACTCTCAGTGTGGGGGGACCGACCGGAATGGCTTTGTGAATATCCGGCAAAGCCTTAGCTTCGTCACCCCTCAACTAGCTTAGCCTAGCCTAGTAAGAACGTCGACAAAACCTAGCAAAACACAGCAAAGCCTAGCAAAACCTACAAAAACTTAGCAAAAACCGGAGGAAGCTATGTCGGCTCAAAGCCCCACTGTTCCTCCAGCCTTGCAGCACTAGTAAAAGGTTGAATGTTCTTGTCTTAATAAACATCGCAAAACCGGCCTTATACCCTCCTTCAAAGAGCTATAGCAAACTCGTACCCAGCGCACCTATGCTACAAGAGCACAGTGTCGAACAGCCGGGGCAGAGGAGGTATTGCATGTGGCCACACATGAAACATACAATGGTTTTGGCCCTAAAGTTTTAGTCCTCCTGGTGTGCAGTGGACGTAAGGCTGGCTGGTCCGTCAGGGTGATAATAGCATCATGCGTGATCCTCCTTCGTGAATTATGTTACTACCACCTCCTGATACTAAAATTTATAGCTTTGAGGTGCACCCCATTACGGCGAAGAAACATCTGATAGCTAACACCTGGTTTCCACTAAGTGATCGAGATAATTGAGTATTGCCAGTATTACAATATTACCCACATAATACACCAGGGTTTCAGTCGTATTCAACAGCGAAGTGGTCTTGCGCTATGTTCTTAATAACAGTGCGGGGCGTCTATAGGGTCGCGTCAACGTAGGGATCACATGCCAAGAAGTGCAAAATGCTCTGAAGACTTAAAGCTAATTGTCGGTATTTGAAAAAAATAATAACTGAAACCGCCGCTAAGACGACTCTAGTATTACACACTGAGCTCCTTTAACTTGTCACATTTAGTTTACAGTGAAGTGTGAACCGTTACAGAATTACCATATGGTGGTGATACATGACCATCAATGGAGGGAGTACAGTTACGAACATGGCTGTTACTTGTTGTTCTTCAAAATTTATCTCCAAACACACCTGCATCAAATTTGATCATGATATGAACTTTATGATTACTAAAAAACAGAACTTTAGGCAAATGCCTATTCAGTCATGTTGCGCTCCTACCATGCCATTTTGATATACAAGCATAAATTTGAGGCTAAGAAGGGCTTCGATGATGTTTTTATAGGGCCTATAAATGCCTATTTGGATGTTCCTGCACATATTCCTATAAATGAGTACAACACTGTAGGATCTCAACCTAGTCCTCTAGCTCTACCGACTCCAGGAAAACAATCATTAGTACAGATGCCCAATTAGAATAGAATAGAATAGAATAGAATTTTGTTGTTGGTAATTGTGAATTGTGTATGTTGTTAATTGCGAATAAAAATCCCGAGAAGTGGTGGTGTGTCCACAATTTTTACCGTGATTCGCACACTGCGTTCCACGTGATCTCCAAACAGGTTAAGTCAAACGCGAACAGTCACATCCTCACTTCTATAACCATAATCAAATTCAACAATATTCTCAACGCAACGATTGACCCTCTAACCCCGCCTTCGTTAACAGATATCTCCCATATCAAACAGTGAATGGCCGAAGTATTACTATGCAGCTGATTTTCTTTACGCATTAAAATACGTATTGCGATGTAGCTTGAAAACGCGCTTCTCCACAAAAAAAAAAATTCTGCTCGGCTGCTAAGAACACTTCAAAAACGCTCGTTAAGCGTGTGGAAGCCTATTTGGCAGGTTGGTGAACGTTTTTAATTGTTCAATACGGATATCATTGTTTTTGAGGAAATTGCAACAGTTGTACCTAAAAACCTCATATAATAGCGAATTATTTCCTAATAAATCGTACCCTCTCTTGCGTTTTCAATTACGTCTATTTTAGTTGAGTTACAAATACGTTGCGTCAGGCAGACAATCAATTAGTCGTCGGTACCAACTTTCAAAAGAAAACCAAAGTTTTTCAAGGGCGCCTGATCACAGCAGCCGGCTGTTTTTCCGCGAGCCGTAAAGCACGCCTTTCTGCGAGTATGGATAACGCGACGCAAGTCATTCAGTATTTTTGCGGCTTAATCTGTTTATAGCTTACTGCAGCGGCGTCAAACAAACTAAGTAAGAAAACGGAGCGGAGGCCACGCATTAAGGCGCCATCTGTTCTCAGGGCGCGCGCACCGAGCTGACACCCGGAACCGTATCTTCGCGTCGGAGTGATACACTGCATGAGCTATTGCGGCTCTTAATTTGTGCCGGGGTACAGCGCTTTTTTAAATCAGTATTCGCAGCTCTCATGTAATCTTTTTATGCCTGTTTCACTATATACGACGTTCAAGCAAGCGAAAGTGGCCATAGAACATGAATGTGAGCACTACGCTTGTTGAATTAAGCCAGGATCGCCATTAGTTCAGCAGCTCCAGGGGACACGTGAACGGGTATGTTGGACTGTTAGAAATTGTGTGCCATTAAAACGAGTAACCATTTTCGCTTTCCTGTCGTAGACACAGGTCGGTCACGTCTTCGTTTGAAATTATTTTCATTTGTGTAAACATTTATGATTCATATATTTCTCATGCTGGACGCCTAAAACATTGTTTTGCCTGCCTGTTTTTTGCGCCTAAAACGTGCCTTTTAATGGAAAGAAATCCCGCCATTTAATCATTAATTCAAGATTTATTGACTGGTCGTCAAAACGTAGTTCACAGTTAGGTCGTAATGTTACAGAATTCGCGTTTGCTGGCCAACATCAGCGCCTACGAAGGAAGTACGGTTATAAAACGCGGCTGTAACTCTTCTTCTATCAAAACTAGTAGTCCGCATCAAATTATATTAGGCAACCAATTAAAACATATTTCTATTACAGTTTTTGTATGTCATCATTAAATGAATAAATAACTCACCTCGCATAACTTGAATAACAGCTATTCACCAGTTAGGTATTTGCTTGTCTTCCATAAGAACAGGTAGCGAAGAGCTCGTAAAATTTTTTTATCAGGCTTTGTGGTCAGCAGCTTCTTTTGTAATGCAGCGTGTTTCTCCCTCCTCTCTTTTGAAAAGTTATTGCGGGCACCAGGATCAATTTTTCGGCCGCACAGTGGAAGAGGGCATGCTAATAATACCTACAGGGCACGAAAACAGGACAGAAATAATCTCGCTGCCAGATTGAGTGCAGAGTAGCGTGCACAATACTGTCAGCTCTCTGTTGCTTCATCGTTCTTGTGAACACACCTGATAGTTTAGTTTGCCAGTAACGCAGTTACATCTCGACCAAGAACCCAGCTCGCATCACTTCGAGATGCTATGTGATGTAGAGCTGCCTATGTAAAGTGTCCCTTCCATAGCATAACTTTCTATCGAAGATGGCCAGGCCCTTTTTCTGATGACTCCTTTTAGACCGATCCTATATAGAGCTGACCTGCGCGTAACCTTAGATTACAAGCATGGTCGTCAGGAAGACATAGTCACGTGCGCAACAAGAGTGTGAGTTTAGAAGTCGTGGCGCCGTAGAGTTTGGCAACACATATCGACTTCCACAAATCTTTCGTGTCAATATCGTTTGCTTGTGTTGAAGCCTTACAAACCCAGCGTAACTATCGTGATCCCCTTGTTGCTAGCAATATGTATAAAGATCCTTTTCATGGCACGAGCGGCCTGCTGTTACCGGTTTGAAATATTATGTGCTAATCTGTATTCTGGGTATCATTTTTAGCTCCAAGTCCATTCGCATACGAATGTGGTTCGGACACGTGCACAAAGATTAGTGCCCTAGTTCAGCAGATGGCATGTAGCGCAGAACATAACGGCGGGATAAAGTATGAATCAGACCAGCTGGTGTTTCGCGCAGTTCTTGAAGCGTTATACAATTGCCGTTATACTATTTACCTCAATCGCGCATCAGTTTTAACGGCTGAGGGCGGAAAAAAGGGTGATTGTGCCCAAAGTTGTATTGAAAGCAGGAGCTGCGGCAAAAGGTAGTTGTGACTTGACGGTAAGGCAGTTAATACCCCTGTAAATTATTTAAATTGCACAGGTAACGTGAGTGGTGCTCTTTTCCTGGGAAGTACCTGCCTTGAACGGTTTGAGTGTCAAAAAAAAAAAAAACACTCGAGCATGTTGTACGGGCTGACAGTACATCTAAACTTGTAACTTAGCCGTATTTTCTAACAAAAATGTTTTCTAGACGTGGCAGTTAAAAAAAACTGTTCCTGCAATTTCCCAATATAACGGCCTTATATGAGGTGCCTTGACTATTAGGGTGAAATCTTGTGTTCCTCGTTCTTCGGAAAAAGCGTCGTCGTCATTGTTCTAGTAGTAGTTGTTGTGGTTGTCCGGCTAAGAGAGAGGCCGCTCCGCCATGAGTAAATGTTTAAAGATTATTTCTTGCTTGTGTGCCGTAATTATAGGGACACCCTTCCTTTCTAATGGTCCTGCCTGGCGGTTTCAGATAAGAGGTTGGTTAAAAGAATAATTATTAATGCATATCACCCCTTTCCGAGTGCCATCAATGCAGTACCGTATAAGGGCCTGCATTCCAGCAGAAATTTATATTTGACAGGAGTAACCCAGTTAATCGTTATAATGGCATAAATGCCGGGACAAACTATGGACACCAGAAAGAATAAACACAGAACGAATTAAAATTTTGCAAAACATGATCAGAAAAAATCATAAACATGCGGTATTACAGCTCCTACCAAAACCGAAGAATACAAAAAGGCCGCAAGAACCGACCACAATACAAATTAAAAAACGGCGAAAATGGCGATAAATCGTTGTAACCGCTGCATTTCCACAAACATGCAAATTTCCCGGAAGAACCCACAGAAAAATCGTTATAAAAAACGTAATCGGAGATAATTGCGCTGCAGACTTTTTAAAAATGAAAAATAACAAAAAATCACAAAAAGTAATACTTCACAAAGTTGATCGGACAAAATGAAAAAGATGAATCTTATACAGTCTCTCCGAAAGACAAGAATCAACAACCAGTCCGCAAAAAAGTTTCAAATACGAATAAAAAATGGGCGATCTTTGCGAAAAATCGTGTAACGCCCTGCATTTACGGAAAAACTAGTTTGGAAAAAGAACACACTGTAGTGTTGTAATAGCGTAAATGGAGATATTGGTACAACACAAAATTGTGGTTTATTTCGCAAAACTGACGTGCAAAATCTGCCCGCAAACACGCGTGCCAGCTGACATGGAAATTTTCGGAAACGTATTCTCGAAACCAAAAGCCTCCCCCCAAAATATCGTTTTTTTTCCCTCGAACTGGTGCCAGTTTCAACCGCATCAAACCGTTTTGTAGCTTAGTGGCCTAAGACATTTCACAGCTTAGCAGCATGAATGTCGGGTTTTGCTGTGTTCTCCTATATCCGGAACAAGAGAAGATGCGTTTTGATATGGCGTGTCAATAAAGAGCCTTCGGTGGTAAAATTATCCGCAGCAATTCAATGGCATACGCTTAATCCGAAGTGGAGCTTCGATGTGTTAGTATCCAATACCCTTTGTACGATTAACTTCTTGGGCTAAACCTATTTGTCGACAAATGCTTTTCGACCACAACATAAACAAATAAATGAAAGAAACATTATGATTGGAAGATGTGAATTTCAAAAGACGATCTTAGATTAGCGTAGGTTTTGCACAAACCAAACTAAAATATAAAAAGAAAAAAAGAAGATATAAAACCCATTAATATTCTCATTTCGGAAGCCCCTTCCCAACCAATTAAAGCTGTGCTGTTTCAAGAAACCTCCATAATGGTCACTCTTGAATGTCATAATCATGAGAGATTATTTACCCACGACAGAAACAAATTTGTCTGAAAGGCTTCAGACTGACTGAACCGAAATTCTTAAAGCTCTTCGCACGCATGGTATTGCTCTTTGGCAGAAAAACATGAATATTGGTGGTGTAATAAAAGATTGTCCTCGGTTGACTGCCCTATTGAAGGACTAATTATTCCCAGTGGTTTTACTGGCATGGGCCATTGCTTGATTACTTCACTACAAAAGTATATGAGATGGTCAAGGCGAGAGCTGATCAAAAAGTTGCCCTATAATACTTCAAGCGTGGAAACAGTTTCATTATTTCGTGCCCTGCTTTTGGCACAGAAATATGGGCTCAAAAATATTCGACAATTGCGGCATTCATTTCAACTCACATGATTAGATAGTAGTAAATAATGCGTATAAATATTATAAATAAACCACAAAAATGAATGAAGGCTACATTACTGACATGTCATACAGCAGCAGAAATTTCCGGCAAACAGACCTCTACTCACAAGGGTGTGTAGTGAACGCAACGCCAGTGGACACTGGGAAGGATGCTGATTGTAGCCTATGATAAGAACCATAAACAGTACGTGCAACAATAACCAGCTTCTGGTCACGTTCCCGTTGGTATACAGCCTTCTTTTCGTTCCTGAGCTACTTTTCAATCGGCGTTAGCAATACGCCGGGCCAAAACGATTCTGGTCTGACTAAAGGTCACAGTTTAAGCTCAACACCATTAGTGTTGTGAAACGACAAAGAAAGAACATGGGACATCCCTCGTGCTTCAA
>JABSTR010000811.1:0-40472 GCA_013339765.2 Haemaphysalis longicornis | reverse complement strand
AACCATGGCGTGCAGGGCGCCGTTAGGTAGCGTCGGCAGTCACTGAGGACCTGTTTGGACGGGGAGAGCTTCTTTGTCTTCCGCCAAAGAAATTTCTCCGAATGCCATATATGCCGTGCCCCGTTTACCCCGTGCCCCAGTGCCAATGGGCGATGGCCGGTGTTCTGATGCGCTCGGGTAACGGGTAGCGCCCATCTGTTTCAACTTCACCTCCGCGTCTACCGTCTTGCATGCGCCGTCCCGGTGAGAAATAGTTTCGCCTGAAAAAGCGGTAGAATAGCCATTTGACCGCAGCAACGGCTGTTAGTGTAGCTTTCCCCGGCGGCGCGTCGGCGCCGCACCTCAGTAGGACGATGGTGCGCCTGTAATGTAGCCCTCCGCTAGAGTCCACGCAGCTTTACGGTAAAATGGGTCTTCTTTGTGAACGTGACGCATTTTCCACACACAAAATTGCTGAGAGGATGCCAGCTCTTACAGTTCACATGAGGGCATTGAAAATTGGACGCTTATCTTGAAAAAACAAAACGTTTCCTTTTTCGGCAGCAGAACACATAGAACTGACACCACAGGCAGCAGTGAAGACACGTGACTACACGCCAAGAGACATGGCTATAACCTCAATACTTCGTCTCCAGCGACCACACTCACATCTGGAAACGCACAGTCGTTTGCTATGCGGGCGAAAAAATGCTTCGTACATTTGCAACGTGGTGTCCCACTATCTTCCTGGTGCGCCGCTCCAGTTACACCAATCTTTAGCATTTACAAAATAGAAAGTAAAAACGACTCCTTAGTTTAAAAGCTTCCGATTGTAGAGTACCGCTTATTGGAAATTGTTTTTGCAACGTATTTCGGGTAGCATCCCTGCAACACTATCCACGGCCGGGATGGAATGCATTGCGCAAGTTTTGAAACACTGACTCTATGAGCTCACGTGTCTGAAGTTCGAGAAGCTCAGAGTAAAATGGGACTCGAGGAACGTTGAGGACAGCGGATCTACGTACGTTAACAGCAAAAGTTTTCAGTTATACATGACGATTGTTGGCACACAGGGGCTAAGCAACACTAAACGGCTAAGGATAAAATATCAAAAGAACACTTCAGAATGAAACACAACAAAGGTAACCGAAAGAGAAGGAATACAAAGAGAAATAAATAAGGGAAGGGAAAAAAATGGAAACTCAAACTTTGTGAGAGATGTACAAGGCAGAGAAATTACACATCAGAAAAAACATTCTACCATAATTCCAGGGCTAGTGCATTGCTTTTTTAGTCAATAGTATTTAGCAGGTATGAAATTTTCTTTTTATTTTTTTTTTAATTTTATTATTCCAAATACCTAGAGCACCCGTTGGGCATTTTTGTAGGGGGGTTAATTATTAATCACAAAAACCACAAGTAATCATAGAAATGCAAGCTATATAATGGGAATACAGGTTTGTCTCGGTAATCAGAACGCAGCAGAACATAGCAACAGAACATAATTCAGAACAAAGCAACAATATACGGTCAAAAGCAGTAAATCAAATGTTAGCATTCAGGAAACACTTTCAAGAGCAGTCAAAACATTCGGTGAGCGCACAATTTCATTCGGGAGCACGTTCCAATCGTTAATTGTATTGGGAAAGAAGGAATACTTAAATACATTGATGCGGCACTGGAACGGTTTAATTTTTTCTAAATTGTCTCTTCGTGCGGAAATGTAATTCGGCGTTTTTCGGTAAGTGTTTTTGTTAATTACAGTTCACCCTATCTTAATTTTATGGAGAAGCTTTAATCGACAAATTTTTCTACGCGAGCATAATGTTTGCCACCCTAAGTTATCTCGGATGACAGAGCTTCTTACATTGAAGTTGAAGTTACCTGTAACAAATCTGGCTGCACGCTTCTGTACCCTTTCCAGCTGTTCTTTCAACACTTCCGTATATGGGTCCCACACTGCGCACGCGTATTCCAAAATAGGCCTAATGTTGGTGAAATAAAGTGTTTCTTTTAGTGATTCAGGGGAATGTTTGAAATTTCTCTGAAAAAAGTACAAGAGCCGAGAAGCTTTTGCAGCTGTTGCATGAATATGGTCTGTTCAATCTAATTTAGAGTTCAATGTTACACCTAGATATTTCATTTGTCGTACACTTTGTAATACATTATTGTTTAAAAGATAACTACAGTGCAGTGGTTTTTTCTTATTAGTAAATGTTACATGGTAGCATTTACCTATATTTAAATTCATCTGCCATTGCGCACACCATTCTGATACTTTGAATAAATCTGATTGTAATACATTTGAATCACTGACACTCTTGACAGGGTAGTACAAGACGCAGTCATCGGCGTACAATCTGATATTTGACCGGATACCATTGGGTAAATCATTCACAAAAACCAAAAACAGCAGGGGGCCAAGAACTGATCCCTGGGGCACGCCAGACAGAACTTCAACTGGTGATGATGAAGTGCCACTTATGACTACCCGTTGTTCCCGTGCAATGGTACTGTTTTAACCAACCAAGTAGGCGACTAGGGATTCCTAAAAGTAATAACTTATGCAACAAGAGGTTGTGTGGCACTACGTCAAATGCCTTTTTAAAATCTAAAAATACTGCGTCTACTTGCAGGCCCTGGTCGAAAGAGAAAGCAACATCATGAATGAACTCAGTTAATTGTGTGACACACGATAAACCAGAGCGAAAGCCATGCTGAGCTGGCGAGAAGAAATGATTTCCTCAAGATTTCCTTCAAGATGTTTATGATAGACGAGTACAAAATATGCTCAAGTGTCTTACAGCAGACTGGCGTTAAAGATACTGGTCTATAATTGCATACTTGATTCCGGTCCCCAGCTTTTTGCATGGGTGCGACATTTGCGCTTTTCCAATCACGAGGTAACATTTCAGTTTGGAGTGACACATTGAAAATAAAACTAAGAAAGGAGCTACTGCGGCTGCGCAGCGCTTTAAAATGTGTTTTGAGATATCATCAGGGCCATACGCGGAGTATGGATTAAGATTACGGAGTAATGACGTCACGCCCTGCTAGGTAATAACAATGTAATTTATATCTGGCAATTGTGGCAGTGAATGAGACACAAAAGTGGGATTTTGAGCTAAAAACATTGAATAAAAATATGCGTTAAAGTACACGGCTTTAGTGAAATTATCTTCCAGTAATTTGCGTTCTCCGCGATTGCAGGAATGCCAACGGGGTCCTTCTTGTTATTTTTGATATAACGCCATACTTTTTTGGGGTTTTTCTTCATTCTATCAGCTAGGGATGATAAATATCGGCGTTTTGAAAGCTTCAGGTCGTTTTTAGCTGCATACTAAATTTTTTTAGTTTAGCGTGAAGGCTGGAGCTTTTTGTTCGTTTAAATGTCTTGTACATTCTAGCCTTTCTTTTTATGGACGTACGTAACTCTTTTATCATCCAAGGTTTGTCGACGCGCTTTTCTGTCTTTTTGATGGGACAAACTTATTTGTTAATAAATTATTTCATCCTTAAATATGGTCCATAAGCTCAGTATGTCCACGTATTGGCTGTAGTCCACAAATGACGGCAACAAAGAACGCAATTCTGCACTCAAGGAATCGTAATTGCCCTTGTCACATAAATAAATTTTTCGTGGACATGGTCTACTATTTTTGACCCGCTTGCACATTAATGTACCACTTACAACTTCATTATCGCTAATTCATGGTTATGGTATAACCGACTGAACAAAATTATTTTGGTTGCTGAATACCAGGTCCAGTACACTACTTCCCGAGGGAGTAATCCTAGTAGGAAAATTTACCGACTGGAAAAGCCCATACGCACGAATAATTTCAAAAAATGCAGCGTCAATTGCGCTTCGACTATTTTCAACTGGAAGTGTATCATTCCAGGTAACGTCAGGCATGTAAAATCACCACCAAGAAGAACAATATCTGACGAAAGGGCCGAAAGAGATCTCGATAAACTAAGAAGGGGGGCCGTGCTGACACAACCAGGGGGTCGATAAAAAGAACCGACGACAGTATTCCGTCCGTGCGTAATTATTACTCTACACCACACAGATTCGGAAGAAGCGTCATCACCACGGACTGGAATACTCTGTACATTATCGCGTACTAGAATATACACACAACCACCTCGCGTATTGCCATCTTTCCGGTAGCTGGTATACCCCGAAGGAAACACTTCAATATTTAAAATTTCACCATCTAGCCAGGATTCTGTTCCAATAATAATATCCGGGTGCATGATGCTGACCAGGCTTTGAAATTCACTGGTTTTGTTTTTCAAGCTGCAGCAGTTCACAAGAACAAAAGACAGGTTATCGAAAGAAGCATTATTTCGGTGAGACGTCGTATGTGTTGGCTGCTATTGAGCGCATTCACGAACCGAATCACTGGTGCTATCGTACGAGTAGGTCTTGCCATCCAGCGTGAGCTTATTGTACCTAAGTTTAATTTTGGCACCGCGTTCCCGTGCAAAAGCGATGAGCTTTTCTCTTTCTTGTCGGATGTTTCTAGAATAATCTTCACTTATGGAAATTTTAGTACCTTTTAATTTTGACGCTGCAGAGAGCACTCGTTGCTTGTCCTTAAAAAGAGCGAACTTCACAATTATTGGTCTGGGATTATCATCTTTAGGCTTGCCCATTCTGTGAGCCCTTTCTATTGATGACGGTTCACTGTAACCTGCAATTTTTCAGCGCAAAGCGAAATTACCTTGGCCTCTGATTCATCCCATGTCTCTTTTTCCTCTCCTTCTAAACCAAAAAAACAGAAGATTATTCCTGCGGGAGCGATTTTCAATGTCATCCTGTGTTGTGAAAACCTTTCGCGTCGCATCTGCAAGTTGGTTACTTTGCGTACGTATTTCTTCCCTTTCAACATGTGGCGCTGAATGTGCTGATCTTACGAGTTTATCAATTTTCGTTTCAAGCTCTGCGAGTTTCTTGATTAGCATTTCATTCTGTGTTTTTAGCGCACCGAACTCTTTTGTTAACATATCTTGACTTTCTAACATCTTCGGCAGTCGCGAAGCGTTTTCATGAGTTCCTCTTCCAATTCTTCTGATAGCGGGCCGGGGTTTTCCTCAACATCGCCGGCCAGTAATAAGCGTGATTTCAATACGCTCAACACACAAGATAACTCGAACACGCAAAAAACAAAAATTTCCAAAGTGGTCCAGTGGGCTCCGGTACCGAGTTTGGGATTACTCTAGTTGTTTTGTATCGATAGAAAACACCAACCTGACACCACTGAAAACAACAAAATGACAGGATTCATCAGTATGGCATTCAGTGGGCACTCCGAATCAGAATTTTCTGCTGCATGATAAAACATGTAAAACCCTCGTTTTGAAACAGTCAGGAGCATCTTCCCACATTCGCTAATCACCACTTCGAAATTATGTTCCCTTGAAGAAATGGAGCTAGCCAAACAACACAGAACTGAATCCGAGAGTTTTAAAACTTGTGGCGCCAATGAGAATATTATGCATAAATGGAATGCACTCAACTAATAAATATTTGGAACGGTTATTTAGTGTAAAATGGCTCAAAAGCACATTCCCCCATTTAACGGTTGGGATAAAAATTATGATAAATTGCGTGAAAAAAGTTACCTCGGAGAAAATACCAATATGGTGCCCGAAAATCACCATCAAACAGATTGATTTTGTGTCTCCTACAATGCTCGATTTTTGTTTGACAATGAGTCCGATTTTATCACCCACAACTTTGTGAATTAACCGCCTATTGTACAATCTCATGTAGGATTCACATACTGGCGCGTAAATGTTGGAAGCAGTGAACTGACCCGCGTAATAAAAGATATCCGCCGAATGCCTGCGTTGAAGAGGGACGGCTTTTTGTACTGTAATAAACAGCCCTTCAATGCCATGTAATTTGGTTATGTCGGTGCCAGTGCATTGCGTTCTAAGCAATTACACTTGATCTTTTGCAAAACCAGAAATATTTCGTTTATTTTGTTTTTTTTTCTTTTTTTGGTTTTATTTATTTATTTATTTATTTATTTCAAAATACTGCAACCCAGGGAGGGTTATAGCAGGAGTGGGTACAAAAGTTTTTGTACAATGCAGATATGGGATCAGTGTAATGTATCTACACCGGGTTAGGAAAAATAAAACAAGAAAACCAAATAATACATATTAATTACATCGAAAGCAACACACATACAGTAGCAAAATTTAAACAGTTATATTTTACAGAGGCGCCATACACTATAATACAATGGGAAGACAGTGATGACGTGAACACTATTGCGATTATTGCGATTAGACCACTGTCAAAAATTGCTGCTGCGGCTGTGCACGAACAGAGCCAGGCAGGGCATTCCACCACTCTATGGTGCGGGGAAAGAAACTGTATTTGAAAATATCGGTTCGGGCAAATATTGATGTCAGGTTAAGATAGTGATGGCTTCGCGTTGATAATGGTCTCGAAAATGTGAAGTGAGTATCGCTATAAGGGGAGTGCACGGCAGAATGTAACAATTTTAACGACTCGATGCGCCTGCGTTCGGCAAGTAGGGTTAGATTAAGAGACAGCAAAGCAGAGGTGGGCGAAAAATGTCTGTCGTAACAGCGGCATATAAATCGAATGGCTTTTCTTTGAACTGATTCGATTTTATTAATTTCGAGCTGCTTGTGCGGGTTCCACACGGGTGAGGCGTATTCGATTATTGGGCGGATTAATGACTTGTACATAATGAGTTTAGTATCTTTAGGAGCTTTAGCTAAAACACGACGTAAATATCCAAGTTTTTTTAAGGCTTTAGCAGTTATGTAGTCTATGTGTTTCGCCCATGATAATTTATTGTCGAAGATAACGCCAAGATACTTGTAATTATTTACCCTAGACAGCGTGCAGTTGTTAAACGAGTAGCAGAACTGGGAAGAGGATATGCTGGTAGTGAAGGTTAGTATAACAGTCTTATTAAAATTAATTTTCATCTGCCATTTACTGCACCAGGAACAGAAGTTAGCAAATGATTCGTTGAGAACTTGGTGATCGTTTTGCGAGTTGATTACTTGATATAACACGCAATCATCTGCATAAAGTCGTATACTGGAATTTATGTTACTCGGAAGATCATTAATATACAAGAGAAATAACAGTGGTCCAAGGACTGAGCCTTGTGGAACTCCTGAAGAGACATCCATAGTAGAAGATTCAGCAGAATTAAAACAAACAGATTGTGTGCGCTCGGAAAGAAAGTTAGAAATCCATTGAACAAGAGAAGGATTTTTTAGTATTGCGTTTAATTTACACAGTAATTTAGAATGAATGACGGTGTCAAAAGCTTTTGAAAGGTCTATGAATATGGCATCTATTTGGCTTCCGGAGTCCATGCTGCGAGATATGTCGTGTGTAAATTCTACCAGTTGCGTTACAGTACTGAAACCACGACGAAAACCGTGCTGAACTTTTGAAAGTATGGAATTTGACTCAAGGTACTCCATTATATGTTTAAAAATTATATGTTCGATAAGCTTACATGAGTGTGAGGTTATAGAGATGGGCCTGTAGTTCGAGAACAGTTGTCGATCGCCCGCTTTAAAGAACGGAAGTACCTTCGCATGTTTCCATGCTAAAGGGACAGTGGCGGTGGACAGCGATTTCTGAAAAATGATGGTGAGGTAACGGGATGTCCAAAGTGAGTAGCGAACGAGAAATGCATTCGGGATATTATCCGGTCCCGCGCCTTTTTTAGTATCTAAGTTCAAAATGAGGTTCAGAATCCCTTGCTCACTCACTGAAACATCGGTAATGGGAGAATAGCAAGGAGCATTCGAAAACGGAGGAATTACACTGTTATCGTCCGTAAAGACTGAGTTAAAATACGTGTTGAAAGCGTGTGATATCTCTTTAGTATCTGAGATTATTTGGCCTCCGGAAACAAATGAGGTCGGTGTGGTGTTAGTAGGTGAAACTGTTTGCCAAAACTTACGTGGATTAGTTTTCAATAAACCCTGCAGCTGGAAACGAAAATAAAAGTCTTTAGCGCTATTAATTTTGGCATGAAGAAGCTCTTTGGCCTTGAGAAAGCGGTCAATGCTCTGACCATTGGTGGATGATTTCTTACGCCGTAGGCGGTTGACTTTACGCGATGCATGTAAAATGTCGCGATTCATCCAAGGAATGTTCGGGTTTATTTTCTTTGTTTTAAGAGGAACGAAGCGATTAATGCAATCTTGAATGACACTTTCAAAGTTTTTTACAAGAATGTTTACATCACCATCGAGATTAAGATTAGAAAATGTATTAAAATTGCCAGCTAAAGTATCGATAATAGAGGTATCGTCAGCCCGGTTGAAATCATGAAACGTTGTATAGACGGTACGAGGTTTAGGTAATGAACAGGGAATTGAAACAAGAACACCTTTGTGGTCCGAGATACCATCAATTATATCATAGGTGACATTTTGCATCAATCTAGAGTTCACAAAAACTAGGTCAAGGATAGCAGTCAGTCTTGTAGGGGAGTGTACTATCTGGGTAAGGTCAAGACTCAAAGATTGGGTGATCAACTCGCGCCCAATTGCAGTGTCGCTACCAGAGTAATTTAACGAGGACCAATCAATGCCTGGGACATTAAAATCCCCCATTAACAATAAGTTACCGTGTTGAAGGTTATGACTCAGCATAAAATGGCTTAAGTTGTGCAATGTATCAATTGGAGAGCCGGGTGGGCGATAGAAAAGACCTATTACTACAGATTGCTTGTGGAGATGAAGTTTACACCAGGCGGATTCTATGTCAGAGGGAGAGGGCAGGATTGAGAATTTAAGGCTTTGACGAAGGAGTAAAGCAACACCCCCTCCTTTCCCTATTTGACGATCAGTTCTAACTGCGATATATCCGGGAGGGGTGAATTCGGAATCGTAGATGCCGTCATGCAACCAAGTTTCAGTAATCCCAACAATGTCAGGTGAATATACGGACAGAAGAGCAAGCAAGTCTGGAAATTTATTGACAATACTTCTAGCGTTAAGATTTAAAACCACTAGCTTACTATCACAGTCATTGTTTGTCCGTCACCGGGAAGAGGAAGAAGCAACTGCAGATGCTCCAGTCATATTGACAGAACTGCTTCTGTCTTCCCTAATCGACTTCAAATGCTCATCCCACACGTAGCGTTTGCCATCGATATAGACATGGTCATATCGTATTTTGACTGTCGAACCATTTTTGCGGAAAGGCAACGTAGCGCTGAACAGATTCTTTCGTATATTACGTACCCTAAGCGAAAAATCTTCAGTTATGTGATAATCCGATCCTTTAAGTTTTGATGCATTTTTCATGACAAGAACTTTTTCAGTAAAATCCAGAATCTTCATTATGACTGGACGAGGACGTCCATCGCGTGGCTTACCAATACGATGGCAGCGCTCGATGTGCGGACAGGGAATTTCAAGTGATTCCGTTAGCAGCTTGGAAACTTCTGACAGAAGTGTGTCGCTCTTCTCATTGGGATCTTCTGGTAAACCGTGTATTAAAATGTTATTCCTACGAGAATGGCTTTCTAAGTCTTCGTTCTTGGTTTCAAGCCTTGCTAAGGACTGCTTCAGTGAAGCTACCTCGGAACTCAGTTTTTCGCACAAAGGTTTGGAGCCGTTGGTACTGATGGATAATTCCAAGGATGTTACGCGGGTTTCAAGTTCTTCAAAACGAGAATTAAAAGACTGCTTGATGTCGGCAATATCCTTCGCAATCTGGTTCTGGCCAGCCAGCAGCCTTTCAAGCATGACTGTCGTCTCCGGAGCGGGGGAAGTATCAGTTTTGGAACGAGTTGAGGGGCCAGTTACTGCGGGTGATCCATGCTTTGATTGGTTTGAGGAAGGGGCAGGTTTAGGGGGTCCAGGGTTCAACTCAACGTCCCCGCTCAAGAGAATGCAGATAAAACTGTACAGAACATTCAAACAAGAAAAACGTTTGGGGCAGTAGAGCAGCAGCATAAAGCGATCATCACAGCGAATACCGTAGGCGTTCTTAAGGTAACATACCTGCAGATAGAACAAGCGCCGTTTGAGCAACATGCCGAAGCTGCTGCTGTTCTGCCCACTGAAGAGTGTTGAAGGTTTCCGGTCCTTTATACTGGGACACGAAGATGACGTAATCTTGGGGCAGTCCATCATTGGATGATCAGCGGTGACGTTGGCCCAGAACAGAGCACGCGGCGCGCCATCAGCTGCGCCAACGGACGCACCAAGGCTATCACCTCCAAGGGTGATAGGGCAGTCGGCAGGCACCCGCTTGGCACCCACGTGTCGAGGACTGGACACCGAAGTAGTTGACCGTGATGGAGCAGTACCCGAGAGCGCAGGCCCGGTGAAAGCGAAGAAAATCTGCAGATAGAACAAGCGCCGTTTGAGCAACATGCCGAAGCTGCTGCTGTTCTGCCCACTGAAGAGTGTTGAAGGTTTCCGGTCCTTTATACTGGGACACGAAGATGACGTAATCTTGGGGCAGTCCATCATTGGATGATCAGCGGTGACGTTGGCCCAGAACAGAACACGCGGCGCGCCATCAGCTGCGCCAACGGACGCACCAAGGCTATCACCTCCAAGGGTGATAGGGCAGTCGGCAGGCACCCGCTTGGCACCCACGTGTCGAGGACTGGACACCGAAGTAGTTGACCGTGATGGAGCAGTACCCGAGAGCGCAGGCCCGGTGAAAGCGAAGAAAATCTGCAGATAGAACAAGCGCCGTTTGAGCAACATGCCGAAGCTGCTGCAGCTCTGCCCACTCAGTTCTGTCAGTTTTATTCCCAGATAGCGCTAATTTATATCTTTACAGGTTAATGACATGATGTGAAACTAGCCTATATTATCCACAAAATAATGTGTATGTGTCAATACGAAGTTCCACCGTTTATGTGTATCAGGTGAGAAAAACTAAAAATTATGATGTGGCCTAAAGTAGGTAATACTAATGAGCCGAATATTGAGGAATCTTCTCCTCGCGTTGCCTCTCAGTAAGACCGCATCAGTCGCCACTGCGCACAGAAGCCGGATTCAAATATATTAGAATTGCTTCATGCAGTCATAAAAGGCTAAATCACCTTCTAAAATACTCAGCCCTATTACCAAAAACCTTCCCAACTGTGTAATTCCATTCTATTCGAGACAATACCCACTTTTTTGCTGTCCTATATTATAGGTTTTGTATGGCTCGCGATCGATTTCTTCGTTAGTTATCCACATTTGAATGTTCTTAGGTCAAGTTTTACTGATTCCTCTTTTGGAGAGCTTTTAAAACGGCACGTTTCATGAATAAAAGTTTTTTTATTTCTACGCAACAAACTGTTTTTACAGAATTACAAAAAAATTACACAATCTTCGGACGGGGAACAATAAGGAGGAGGTGAAGCATCATGGGGGTTTCGTGTAAGCTTCACTTTTTTGGCGTTATGATGTTTCATTTATCGGAGCGCGAATAGGAACGTAGTGTGAACTGTCATGTAGAGAGAGAAAAATTTTGAGAAATGTAGGGAAATGTAGAGACAGCGAAGAGACCGACACCCATGTTGCCTGATTGGACACCTCCTGGTTCTAGTCTTTCTTTATTGCCTGCTCACGCTCCTACCCCACTGCCCACCCTTTTCTTCCACTTCTCTGGTTGAGCTTCAAGGCGCGTGGCGCTTCCCGCAACAGCTTTCCCACGGAAAATTCAACAGCCCCCTCTAAAGTTTTCAGTTCGTAGTTTCCGTTGACGTTCAGCTTCGCGTGCCTTCGTTGTATCAGTAGCTTCTTGACGCAGGTTGAATGAATGAAGGACATAAGAAGTGCTGTTGATGAGACGAGACAACACACACATCCAGCGTGTGTGTTGTCTCGTCTCTTCTACGTCTTCCGTCTATTTCGCTGGTTTTTTCACCTTCAAAATGTACCAACTGGCCCAGCAAGCTGCACTTCTTAAGAAGTGTTCGTAGCGCATGTTTCCGTCACGGTTTGTTGTGCAGTGGAAACAGCGGCACGTACCTCCCGTTGCGGCCATAAAGACGTGGGATCGAAACCGGGCACTGCTTGACTGTTTCTTTTTATAATGTACTGCGCTGACGTCCAGCCAAACGTCGATGGGGCTGAAGAGACGCGCATGCGCAGTAGAGTGCGGTCGGCTTCACATGTAATATAATTATCAAGCTCCGACTTCATTTTGTTATACGGAGCAGGTGCGTTTGATTTCCGCATATGTTTTTTTTCTGGCCTTGCAGCCTGACTACGCATAAGCACTGTTACACTCAGTCACAACAAAATTGCTCATGACTAAACTTAACAAAACTTTTATTGGTGAAACGTCTCCGGTGTATAAAATATACTTCAGGCAGCTCATTTCTATGTGTTGATTCCATTGCAGTTGTGGCGGCTTAACCTAATGTTGTGTACTGCAGTTGGTAACTGTGTACACGCTTGTTTGCGTGAACGCCTGCGTGACAGGGATGATATTATGTGGTTGCATATGTAGCATGGAACGTTAAAATAAGTGGTACTATGTCTTTGTGCTGATGTAGAATTCAAGGATGCACAGGATTCCCGCCACCATGAAAAGGGGGGTGCAGGTTCTTCCAAGCATCCCTCCCAAGATGTTTCCGTTATTGCGCTAAGTGCCTGTCTTTCTTCCCTCTTTTGATTTTGGATTCATCTCCCTCTCCCTTTTCCCAGTCGTTCATCGTTTCATTAATTTCCCTGAGGCCCGTATGCCTATAACAACCCCTACGATATTTAATTTCCCATAGGTCGCGCCGGGCGACGGCGTTTTTTCCCGGTTATAAACAGGCAGAATACAAATCGCTGAATTCCTAAACATCATGTTACGACGGTAGTTATGCCATGCCAAAAACTAACAACAATGAATTTTTAAAAGCTCTTTAAGCGTTTAGTTCCACCCTTTAAAGTTGCCAGAAAACACACAACAAAATCGGGAGTACGGAAGCGTGTGCCTCCTGAGCAGCCCCCGGTTTCGGGCAGTCTTCCATATTGCCGCGAACCGTGTGTGGGTTTGTTTATTTATTCTTGATTTACCAGCGCAAATAAACGGGACGAGATAGGAGTACACAACACATCTCCTCTTTCGTCCCATTTAATTTGCGCTGGAAAATCATGAATGTATACCAACTAGCCCATTTCTCGACCTTGTTGTTTATTTATTTTTTGTTTTCACTGCCGGGCCACGCCTGGCTGTGTTATCTGCGTTCCAAACGAACTGCGTCTTACATTCTTTACTTTTATGACGCACGGGCTATCACATTCAGATAAACAGACTATTTCGCCCTAACGTCTCTAGCCCAGATAATCTTTTGTGATCTACAATGTTCTGGATGTGAATCGACGGTTCCAGAAACACTTGCGCCGAAAGATAAAAGCCTGCAGAGCAGACGCCGCGGCATTCCATTCGACGACACTGGCCTGTGCAAGTCACTTTGTTGACCGCTGCTTCGCCACCTCTGAATTCTTTTAGTTGTTAGGGGTGCAGAAGTTCGCTTCAATAAACTTGTTTCTCCTTCAAGACAACTGCGTCATCCTTGGCTTTGTGACATCGGGTGGAGGTGCTGGGTACAAAGCCTTCATGCTCTCTACGACATCTCGAAGCCACCAATCCAGTCCAACTACAGAAAGCCGCCGAGTGCAAAGATCGCTACCCGAGTTCGGTGGTCTTCTGCCAGAAGGGCCCAAGAAAAGGAGCGCTGCGACGAACACCATGGCGCAAGAAACAACGTCGCCAATCGTCCTGCAGCAGCCCCGAGAACCGCCATCGTACGGCGGAGCCCCCGCTGAAGACCCCGAAGAATGGTTGGAAAAGCTGGACCACTTCCGCATCTTGAAAAGGTGGGACGACGAAGACACTTTCCGGCGTGTCTTCTTTTACTTAGAAGATGCTGCTCGAACTTGGTTTGAAAACCATGAGAGCTCTTTGACCGAATGGACTCAATTAAAAAAGGAGTTCCTTAAGACCTTCACTACCGTGGTGAGAAAAGAGCGAGCTGCGCTTTTGCTTGAAACTCGAACGCCACACCCCAATAAAGGGGTCGTGATCTTGTCGTGCGCGAGATCACGACCCAACGAAGGGGTTGTGATATCGGCGTTTTCGCCGTGCGCACCCCGAATTGAACGAAGAAGGTCAGGTTTCTGTTGCGAGGAGTGAACCAAGCGCTTTTTTTGTCTAGTCCGAAACCCGCCTAAGACGGTGGCGGCATTCGCGTCTGCGGCGACCGCGATTGAGAAGACGCTAGAAATTCGAACGAGGCAGTGCGACCGCCCTGTCAACGCACTGTTCTCGGAGACCATTGGTGCCGAAACTGTAAGCCTCAATACATTGCGCGAGACCATCCGAGCAGTGGTCACGGAGGAGCTTCAGAAGCTTTTTCCAACGACACCGCAACCTCAAGTGGCTTCCCTGACTGACGTCATCCGAAAAGAGGTTCAACATGCGCTAGGGACTTCTACGTCTTCAGAAGCAGCCCGTCAGCCCCAAGCGATGACCTACTCCGCAGTTCTTCGTCAACCCCGCTATGCTCCAACCCGTCGTCAAGAGGCGGAGCCATACAACCGTTCAATGCCACCCGCCCTACGCCCTGTAGACCAATACCAGACGCCAAGGAAGACCGACGTGTGGCGAACGCCCGATAATCGCCCGCTGTACAACCACTGCGGAGAGGCCGACCACATCTACCGTCGCTTTTCCCTACAAGAGGCTCGGTTTGCGAGGCTTCTCCGTCGACGCCCCACGCCCTCAATACGGCCAGCGCCCTGCTGAAACCAAAGAATACCTCTCCAATACCAGCGAGGACCAGCCCGCTTCAACCGTTCACCGTCGCCCTTCCCGTATCAGTCACAGAACCGCCGCAGCAGTCACCGAACCGCCGTGCCCCAGCCCACGCGGGGGAAACTAAAAGCAGCGACTTCGGGAGGTAAAGTTGCACAACGGCGGAAAAATGAAAACCCTCCAACGACGCAGCGACACGTTTAAGACCATAATTCACGACACGCCCCGACCCCGATGACCCAATCTAACCCTGACGTGACTCCCGACCACGACGACAGCAAAACGGCGCCACGTGTACCCGTCATAACCGAACCTGCCGATAAGAATACGACGAAGACAACAACGCACAGTGCCCGACCATCAACACACAGAAGCCGAGAAACGCGGCACGACGCACGCGGAACTCGAGGAAGTCAGCGTCCGGCGTTCAGCTGTCCATCGACGGCTTTGAAGTAGTCGCCCTCATAGACACGCGAGCCGACTACTCAGTCATGAGCACACCTTTTGCCACAAAGATGAAGAAAGTTATGACCCGATGGGACGGTCCGCACATTCGCAAACAGACGGTCACCTCGTGACGCCAATTGGAATGTGCACATCGCGCGTCACCAAGGGCGGCACAACGTACACTGCGGCGTTTATTTTAACCAACGGCTCCCGTGACGTAATTCTTGGAATGGACTTTTTGACGGACAGCGGTGCTATGATTGATCTACAGACCAAGTCGATAACTTTTTCCTCCGATCACTCCATCACGCCGGAACCGAACCCCGAACACCGTGCTGCTTTAAGGATCGCCAATGATCATGTCATACTCCCACCCCGTGCAAGGTTCATGATCACCGTCTAGTGTGAAGATGCTGTTCTTGACTTCGACGCTATCGTAGAGAGTGAAAAAAATGTTCCTTCTCGACCGTGGTGTGTCTGTCGCAAGAGGCATTGCGCGCTTCAGGGAACACCAATCCCAAGTGTTGGTTACTAATTTCACCGAGGAGTACCATCATTTAAACAAGGCCGCGGCTAATGGATTCCTCGAAGAAACGCAAGAAGGAAGTGACGTGATCGCGGTCGCCGACTTTGAACGCGAACCCGTAGAAACCTTCAAGCTTCAGACGCCCTTCGACGTGAATCCGGCGCTACCGCGAGAACAACGGAACAAATCATTGGTTTTGCTGCGTCGCTATAGCGAATGTTTTTCGTCGAGCGCAAAACTACGTCAGACACCTCTAGCGAAGCACCGGATAATAACCGAAGATGGAACCCGACCTACCCAACAGCCACCCTACCGCGTCTCTTCACACGAGCGGGAAGCCATCAGGACTCAAGTCGACGACATGCTCAGCGACGACATTATACAGCCATCGAAAACCCCCTGGGCTGCGCCGGTCGTACTGGTGAAGAAAGAAAACGGCACATTTAGATTTTGCGTTGACTACCAGCGACTGAACAAAATCACCAAAAAGGACGTGTACCCCTCCCATGAATTGACGACGCTCTCGACCACCTCGGCTACGCGAAGTACTTCCCGTCGATGGATCTGAAGACCGGCTACTGGCAAATTGAAGTGGACTAGAGAGACCGAGAGAAGACTGCATTTATAACCCCGCACGGCCTATACGTGTTCAAGGGGATGACGTTCGCGTTGTGCATGGCGCCAGCAACGTTTCAACACGGTGCTATCTGGCGTGAAGTGGATCACCTGCCTCGTATTCCTCGACGACGTTGTGATATTCGTCCGGGCTTTCGACGAACACCTTCCAAAGTTGCAGTCTGTACTCGAGGCCTTCCGTACGTCGGGGTTAACGGTGAAGCCTGAAAAGTGCCGCTTAGCGTAGGAGGAACTCAAGATTTTGGGCCATGTCGTCAATGCCATGGGAGTCCGGCCTGATCCGGCGGAAACATCCGCCATTGCGAACTTCCCAAGAACAAAAGATAAGAAAGGCGTGCGGAGATTTCTCGAACTATGCGCATACTACAGGCGCTACGTCCCAAACTTCGCCCGCATTGCAGAGCCACTCACCGTCTTGACGAAAGATAGCACCCTTTTCTGCTGGTGAAATGCCCAAGAAACGGCCTTCTGCGAGCTGTAACAATGCCTGGAAAGCCCGCCTGTGCTCCCGGATTTCGACGAAAACTCCGAAACGGAAATGCACATGGACGTCAGTGATATAGGCTTGGGTGCCGTCCCAGTACAAAAGCAGAGCGGGTGCGAGAAAGTAATCCACTATGGCAGCCGTGGTCTGTCCAAGGAAGAAAGAAACTACTAAGCCTCTGAGAAAGAGTGCCTCGCGAATATATGAGCCATTTCAAAATTTCGCCCATACGCCTATGGAGACCATTCAAGATTGTGACATACCACAATGCGCTATGTTGGCTCGCCAATTTGAAGGACCCCTCTGGCCGTCTTGGTAGGTGGAGCTTGCGCCTGCAAGAATTTGACGTTACAGTAGTCTATAAATCAGGGAGGAAACACTCCGACGCCGGTGGCAGTCCCGTGCCCTCGTCGACCCACCACCACAGGATTCCGATGAAGACAGCGCGTTCTTCGGAGGGGTGACTGAGAGTGGCCTGGCCGCCCACCGGCGTGCCCACCCCGATCTATGTGTCATGATCGACTACCTCCAAGGTTTCAACGTCACCGTGCCCAGGACCTTCAAACGCAACTTACCTGCATTCAGCCTGAAAAACGCCTTCCTTGTGAAGAGGAATTTCAGCCCAGGAACTAGGGCGAATGATCGTCTTGTCATCCCGGCAGATCTTCGTGACGAAATTTTGGAAGCATGTCATGAAGAACCGTCTGCCGGGCATCTCGGCATAGCTCGCACAATTGGGAAAATTAAGATGACGTACTACTGGCCCCGCCTTGCATCCGACGTCACCCACTACGTCCGGCGATGCCGTGACTGCCAGTGACGAAACGCCACCGATGAGACCCGCCGGGCTTCTGCAGCCGATCTGCGTCCCATCTAGGCACTTCCAAAAGATTTGAATGCACCTTCTGGGCCCGTTCTCTACATCCCAATCTCAGAACAAGTGGATTGTTGTAGCGACAGTCTACATGTCGGGCTACGCAGAGACCGCCGCTCTTCCGATTGGGACTGCGCAAGAAGTCGCAAAGTTCTTCATAAGCCAAGTTGTGCTGTGACATGGAGCCCCGGAAGTCCTCATCACGGACTGCGAAACGGCATTTACTGCGGAGCTAATGCAAGGAATCTTACGCTACAGCAACTCGGATCACCGAAAACGACGGCGTACCAACAACAAACGAACGGAGTAACGGAACGTTTGAACAAGACGATTGCGGATATGGTGTCCATGTATGTCGACGTTGAGCATAACACCTGGGACGAAGTGCTACTGTATGTCACCTTCGCGTACAACACGGCTATTCTGGAAACTACGCAGATGACGCCGTTCGAGCTTGTCTACGGAAGACGGCCGACTACGATGCTCGACGCCATGCTTCCGCACGTAGAAGACGACGGCCTCAACGCCGACGTTCAGGGATACCTTCAGCGTGCGGAGAAGGCCCGCCAGCTGGCTCGAGTTCGTACAACGGAACAGCAGCTGGTGGATGCTTGGCGCTACAACCTCCAACGCCGAGACGCCGAGTACCACCCTGGGGATCATGTGTGGGTTTGGACTCCCATCCGTCGACGCGGACTAAGTGAGAAGCTTCTGCGACGGTATTTCGGACCGTACCAAATTCTACGAAGTGTCGGCAACTTACCTACGAGGTGATCCCCGATGGTGATTTCGGAACATCACGACGATGCACGCGGCCCGAAGTTGTCCACGTGGTTCGCTTGAAACCTTACTATACAAGATGACGAATTTTTTTTGTTGTTCGTTCGGACTGTCTTTTATTTTAGCATCGGATGGATGCACTCTTAGAGGGGGGTAATGCCGCGAACCATGTATGGGTTATTTTATTTATTGTTTGTGTTCACTGCCGGGCTACGCCCGGCTGTGTTATCTGCGTTCCAAGCGAAGCGCAGCTTACCTTCTTTTATGCCGCATGGGCTATCACATTCAGATAAGCAGGCTATTTCGCCCTAACGTCACTAGCCCAGATAATCTTTTGTGATCTACAATGTTGTGGATGTAAATCGACGGTTTCAGAAACACTTGCGCCGACAGATAAAAGCCTAAAGAGCAGACGCCGGGCATTCCATTCGACGACACTCACCTGTGGAAGTCACTTTGTTGACCGCCGCTTCACCGCCTCTGTATTCTTTTGAGTTGTTAGGGGAGCACAAGTTCGCCCCAATAAATTTGTTTCTCCTTCAAGATAACTGCGTCGTCCGTGGCCTCGTGACAATATGTGTTTGCGCCACATGAGGCGCTCACGAAAGCCCAAAAATGGCGACCGTGCATGAGCTTGTGAGGAGTGAGGAGTGTCTGGAGGCTGCCAGTGCGCCCTTGGAGAATCATCATCATCGTCACCAGCCTGTCTACGCCCACTGCAGGGCAAAGGCCTCTCCCATTATTCTCCAATTACCTCGGTCCTGTGCCAACTGTGACCAATTTATCCCCGCAAACTTCTTGATCTCATCTGCCCATCTAACTTTCTGCCGCTCCCTGCAGCGCTTGCCTTCTCTAGGGATCCACTCTGTTACCCTTAATGAACAGCGGTTATCTTGCCTTCGCATTACATGCCCTGCCCAAGTCCATTTCTTCTTCTTAATTTCTACTAATATGTCTTTAACACCAGTTTGCTCCCTGACCCACTCCGCTCTCTTCTTGTCCCTTAATGTTACACCTATCATTTTCCGCTCCATTGCCCGCTGAGTCGTTCTCAATTTAAGTTGAACCCTCTTGGTGAGCCTCCAAGTTTCTGCCCCGTAGGTGAGTACCGGTAAGATGCAGCTGTCATACACTTTCTTCTTCAACGACAATGGTAGGCTGCTATTCATTATCGGATAATGTCTGCCATATGCACCCCACCCCATTCTGATCCTTCTAATTATCTCTGCCTCATGGTTGGGATCTGGGGTCACAACTTGGCCTAAGTATATATATTCGCTTACCACTTCCACTGTCTCGCCATCTATCTCAAACTGCTGTGGTGTCCCGAGGTTATTGATCATTACTTTAGTTTTCTGCATATTAATTTTCAGGCCCACGGTTCTACTCTGTTCGCCCAGTGCGGAAAGCATGCTTTGCAAGGCAACGTCATCAGCAAATCTGAGGTTACTGAGGTATTCTCCATTAACCCTTACTCCCACCTGTTCCCAATCCAACGTTCTGAATACTTCTTGTAAGCATGCTGTGAATAACATTGGAGAGATTGTGTCTCCTTGTCTGACACCCTTCCTTATAGGTATTTTACTGCTCTCCTTATGAAGGATGATAGTAGCTGTAGACCCATTATAGATATCCTCTAGTATTCTTACATAATGCTCATCTACCCCCTGGTTCCGTAATGCCTGAATGACTGCTAGGGTTTCGACCGAGTCAAATGCTTTCTCATAATCTATGAAGGCTATATATAGGGGTTGAGTATACTCAGCGCACTTCTCTATCACCTGATTGATCGTGTGAATATGGTCCATTGTTGAATAACCTTTACGGAACCCTGCTTGTTCTTTAGGTTGACTGAAATCTAAGGTTGCAGAGATTCGGTTAGCGATTACCTTGGTAAATACCTTGTAGACGACTGACAGTAAGCTGATCGGCCTGTAGTTTTTCAAGTCTTTCATGTCGCCTTTCTTATGGATTAGGATGATGTTCGCGTTCTTCCAAGATTCCGGTACCATTGCGGTCATTAGGCATTGCGTATACAGGTTTGCCAGTTTTTCAAGTACAATTTCTCCGCCATCCTTCAAGAGGTCTGCTGTTATCTGATCCTCACCAGGTGCTTTGCCCCCTTTCATTTCTTTCAAAGCCTTCCTTACTTCTTCGGTCGTTACTGGTGGGATGTCTATCTCCTCTGAACTACTGTCTCGTTCGGCATTATCCTGTATGTCCCGGCTACTGTACAGATCCCTATAGAACTCCTCGGCCACTGTGACTATTTTATCCCTATTTGTGATGACATTGCCTTGCTTATCCTTAAGTGCATACATCTGATTTTTCCCCACGCCAAGACGTCTCTTTACTGCTTTCAGGCTACCTCCGTTCTTTACAGCGTATTCGATCCTCTCCATATTATACTTACGTATGTCAGCTGTCTTGCGCTTATTGATTAACTTCGAGAGCTCTGCTAGTTCTATTCTGTCAGCTGCGGTAGAGATTCTCATGGTTGCCGTTTTCTGATTAGATCTTTCGTCTCCTGTGAAAGTTTACCAGTATCCTGTCTAGCCATAGTGCCCCCGACTTCTACTGCACCTCCGTGAGAATGCGTGTAAGGTTGTCGCTGGCTTCCTGTGTCGTAAGATCGGCTTCCTCGTTAAGGGCGGAATATCGGTTCTGCAGCGCGATCCTGAATTCTTCTACTTTACGTCTTACTGTTTGCTCATTTATCGGCTTCTTTCGTACTAGCTTGTTGCGGTCCCTCCTCAACTCTAGCCTAATTCGAGATCTTACAATGCGGTGGTCACTACACCTTACCCTTCCGAGCACTTCCACATCCTGCACGACGCCAGGGTTATCGCATAATATGAAGTCTATTTCATTTTTGTGCTCCCCATTCGGGCTGCTCCAGGTCCACTTCCGACTCTCCCGTTTACAGAAGAAGGTACTCATTATGCGTAGGTTATTCCGTTCTGCAAACTCAACTAGTAGGTCCCCCCTGCTATTTCTACAGCCCAGACCATAGTTCCCAACTGCCTTGTCTCCAGCCTGATTCTTGCCTACTTTAGCATTGAAGTCCCCCATAACTACAGCATACTGCGTTTTTACCTTGGAGAATACTCTGCCCCATTTCCATTGCATGATGTCTCGGACACTCTTCTCCTTACTTTTTTATGTGCGTTCGCTCCTGAAGTGAACAGAACACAAACACAGTTCGCGCTACTCACGCCAAGTTCGCAAAGCCACGGATGGTAGCGCGTGCTTACATGCTCCACGTTTGGATAGATGTGAAAACCTGCGGTCAAAAGTAGATGCGCAAGCAAGTAACTGAGATCTTGCTGCAGGAAGGTACAAAAACCTTGTGAGGGGCCGCAGCTAGGTCTCCGATGAAGCGAGAGGGGCTGCCAGCTCGGGTACTTTATCAGCCTGGCACCACCTGTGCAAGCAGTATCAAAATTTTCTGTCACTAGCTACGCTGACAAATATAGCGGCTCCTGTGTTCTTTCTCCAAACAATTATTACGAAATTTACAGTGCCCCTGAATGAAGAAAGGAGTAACCACACAATGATGGCGGCTTCCAGAGCTCGTAGATGCTATTCCTACTCTGCTTTAATTTGAAATTGTTTACTAGTTACCGTTCCTTGCTCTTTTGTTTTTCTTGCCGGTTTACTCTTTTCTCCTTTGATGCTGTCTCTACCCTTGTCCCGCTTCTCTATCTCACGCTCAACAAGAACTCCTCCGAGCCTCACTGCTACGGTGGCTTTTACCACTACCCCTAGGGATTTATTGTTAGGCTGACGGGCATAGAAAGGGATTGTTGCTAGCTGTTAAGCAGATGTTTTTCACAACAGCAACATCAGCATCAAGCTGTTCCACGCGCGTTTGGAACCGAAGCAAGAAGTACTACATCACTTCAGCGATGGTATGGCTCTGTGTTGGCGGAGTGAACTTCGTACCCGGAAGTTTTCAAAATCTGCGTATCTGAAAGAGACGGCAAGGTATTTCTAGGAAGTGCGCCATTGTTGAGCGCAAGACCGCACGTGCCACTGTGCGACATATGGTAGACGTAAAAACCCCCCGGCATGTCCAGCAGCTGTCCCATCACGTTTACTCAGTGATGGAGGCGAAAAGCAAAAACGCCCGTGGGTACGAGATTTCGGCGCACGATAAAGATCCCCAGGTGGTCAAAATTAATCCGGAGCCCCCACTACGGCGCGCCTCATCGCCTGCGTTGCCTCGGCGCGTTAAACCCCACAATCAATCAATCAACGTTTACTCAGTGCGTGCCGACCGAGGAGCCTCTCGCACGGCTTCGGCATTGCGCCCTCCCCCTGACACATTTGCAGCATTGCTCCGTTTTCTGTCTGCCATCAATTATACCTTTGTTCTGTCGTAAGCGGAGATTATGTCGTAAAATTACAGTAGCGAGCTGGGGACTAAAATATCTTGTTTTAATTCTGTTGCACAAACAGACTTGTTTTGTGTTCAGACGTCACTCAATATAAGCTCATAGAAAGTATAAAGGAAATTAAGCTGGTACAAAAACTTCTGGCTCATAAAAATTCTCGGATAACCTTTTTCGATAAAACTGTTTCAATGAAACGTCTATCGATCACGTGAACTTCAACCAATGGGCGCTTGTTAAAACTGCGTTGGTTAAGCTCTCCGGGCCAAGTCGTCGCATGTAGTTTTCTCATTGGACGTTTATCTACGGATAAGGTTGTTACAGCAGAAATATCTGAAAGGGTGATAAAGAATCTCAAAGGTGAACGAAAAGCAAGGAAAGCGAACTGTATTTTTGAGTAAGTACAGGGCATAACTTGCTTTAACATGGCGACCGAAAATCTTCCTTCTTTTTTCTCGTCTTCGTCTGTCTCCTCCGCATGCCGTCACCCCGGCATTCCCGCTATTTTTCACAAGCTGGCCCCCGCACGCGGACGCCAGTTTCAAAACAAATCTCTGTTCCTGGCAATAAGAAACATCCTCCATCCCCAGCACTGAGGGTTATAAACTTCGTCTACGCTGCAGTAAGCTCTTTTGGATACATTAGCTGCACCGGCCGTCGCAATGTAGCTCTGGTAGGAAACCTCACAATGCAGGCTTGGACTTTGTGGTCACGTTCAATGATAACTTGTATAACCCGACCAGTTTTCCACATTTGTCGAGGAGCTTTTGCTTCGTGCACAAGCACCATATCTCCAATTTCAAGCTCTTGGTTGGGCACATGTTTCGCATGGTGGAAAGAGCGCAAGTGCAACAAATATTCCTTTCCCCATCTCCTCCAGAACTGTTCCGCCAGCCGTTTACGATGGAGCCACCTCCACTTGACTTCGCTTTTTGTTTATTTTGCTGTTATTGGTTGACCTGCAGGTATCGCAAAAAGCCCCCTTCCTATTAAGAAGTGCGCGATCGTTCCCAGAGGATCGAACATTCTTGTTACTGTAAGAAGCACTGATCTCTTGGAGTTCCGATTTCTGTAAAAAAACCTAAGTACAGACCTTGAAGCTATTGTCATGAGGTATCTTCGGGGCTACCATACCTTGCCAGGAATCTTGATTGTTCCGCCGGTAAAAGTCATGCCTTCTTTCTGCTCGAACAGCTACTGTAGTTGTGTCGAGTTAGAGGTCCACTGCTTAAGACGCATACCTGCTGACTCTAATATGGTGTTAGCTTTCGTGAAAACACGTTTCGCGTCTTGGTCGGTGTTGGCTCCAATGAGTAAGTCGTCTAAGTAAAACGAATCTGCGAGTAGGGCAGCCGTGTCACGAAAGGAGCCATTCACAAGTCTCAGGTGATATTGTAAATTGGCGTTCAGGAAAAATTGGCGTGCTGCGGTAGCAAACAGTACTGCGGTCATCCTCCATTCTTCCACTTCAGGTTCATGATTCTCGTCACAGGGGACTTGCTTGAACCACAGAAACCGCAGTGCATCCCTCTGTCTTGCTCTCGAACGCAGTTTTGCAGGAAAGCCTTTTCAATATCTGCGCTCAGAGCGATAGGATGCAACCGAAATTTTATCAGCAGCGTGGCCAAGTCTGCCAGAAGTCTTGGACCTTTTTTCAGGTGTTCATTGAGGGATGTGTATTCCGGCGCATGTGACGATGCGTCTAAAACTACGCGGACCTTTGTAGGCGTAGACTCTATGCAAATTACTGCATGATGCGGCATGTAGTAAAGAGGAAAGAGTGACGGTCTGATTTCCTTTACCCGCTCTGCGTGTACCAAAGTCATGTAGGACCGAATGGTGGAGTCGTATTTCTGCTCGAATTCAGGATTGCGGCGCAATTTCGTACCGAGGGCCAGAAGTCTCTTCATAGCTTCAGTCTTATTGTCGTCCAAGCGACCACCAATATCTCTCCATGTTCCGTAGTAGTGCAACCTCGTAGCGGCCGTCCTGAAACTTGACGTTACGCTTGAACTCACAGAGAACGTCTGAGGCCTCATTTATGGTATTCTCCTGGTCCACAATACCTATGCTCTCAAGCTCCCAGAACGTCTACATGATGCTGTCTGCTGGTTCCGGTGACGCACTCACTTGTAGAACGCAGGTGTTCAGCGCCAAGTTAACTGATGTACTCAAGGAGAGAGCTCCTTGAAACTTCCATCCGAAGAAGGCGTCAAGAGGCACCATGCCTGCATTACCGGAGTAGCGCTTTATCTCTCCAGTCATCAGCTGCCACTGGTGCTCACAGACCACAAGCAGCCCAATGCCAGGTTCAGCTGCCATGCCAGGCATATAAGGTTTGTCGGCGATGTTCTGACCACTGTATTCCAGTGTCTTCACGAAGTGATGTTGAGATTCTTGAGACACTTGGACAACATCTTGGGAAATGAATGGCACTTCAATGGCTTGTACAAGAAGCTCCGTACCGTCGTACTGACTGCGGAGACGTACTTCCACGAGGCGCCAACGCTGTGAAGTTCCAGCCGCCTGTCCGAAAGTATTCAACTGGAGACTCGTGCTTCCAAGCTCTTTCAGGCATAGAGTCTTAGAAATTTCCTCCCGAATATACGTTGTCTGGCTTCCACCATCTGCTATTGCACGAATGTATGCGCAACGCTGACTTCCGACAACGCAAGTCCGGAACGTCTGCAGGAGCACCTCGTTAGTCAATTATGAATACGTGCTCGTATGAAGACTTAGGGTTCACATTCTTTGTGACTTCAGCTTTCTTGTGTGGCCACGTTGGGCCGCACATACATGAAACATGCCTCCCTTGACACTTGCTGCCCTTTACTTTCTGGCGACAATCCTTTGAACGATGCCCACACATAGTGCACCGAAAGTAGCGGTTGTCTTTGGCAAGCTTCTTCAACTTTTCTTTTTTAGTGATAGTCACATCAAATTTCTAGGTAGAATGCTTCGGGGAGCAGCAAAAGAAACAGGTCTTGTTTTCCTGTGAAGACACAGTGTGCAGTACTGCTGCAGTTGGTAGGTGCGCCAATTATTTCTTGTCAAACCCACTTCGAGGACTTATTTTCTCTTGGTGATCAGCCAACCCACTTCTCTCGCGACTCTCTACCTCTACCAGCAGATATTCAAGAAGACCTTGAAGCGCACGCGCTGCCGTACTTGTTTCGCAGGTTGGCGGGGATAGAGATTGCCCGCCTTCGTTTTGCTGTTCGGTGCGCAACATGAAAGAGGACTTAGAAATCGCCACCAGTCGATCGTAGCCCACGACGACGTCGCTTGGTAAACCTTACAATATGATTTAGTCAGCATGGTCGCATAGATAGCCGAACTGATGTTCAGGGGTTAAAGGCCTCTCATGTGGCAGTGTATGTAGTGCATAAGCTTGCGCGAACCCTTCACGACGTCCGATGCTTGCAGCGAAAGCAGAGTCCTCAAGCGAGCCAGATTCTCTTGAACGATGCGTCGAGGTTCACCAAAGGGCCTTTAAAGAATGTCGACGGCATCATCCTAGCATTCACTGAGTCGCTTGAAGGCCCGCGATGAATGCAGCTGCCTTGCTGTTGAGAAGCGTACGTAGGTACTGGAAATTTTCTCCCTTAGTTAGACAGTCGTTGTTGAGAACATACGCCCAGAAATGCTCCCAAAACTAGGCCACTGGCATATCTCCCCGTCGAAGAACAGCAGTTTGAGTGTCAGAAGCTTGATGGAACTGCCCCGCAATAGTTCCTTGCGTTGATTCACCCTCGTAAGTGTCGTGTTCCTTGGGACAGGTGACACATGGCTTGATTGAAGCATTGCTTCTCTAGACTTTATTGAGCGAGCATACCTTTTGCAGCGTCTTCGTACTTCAGAACAGCCTTCATTTCCGCTGCAAACTCTTCGTCCTTGAGGTGCTCTTCGAACAAGACATTCAGCCTTTCCAATTCGCCGTTGTTGGCCTGCAGTCTTTCGCGCAACGATGCCAGGTTACCGATGACCGCAGTATCCAAGACAGCTTTTGCTTTATTGATAAGGCAAGTATTCTGTTGCCGCCGAGCAGTACGCTTCCCTTTAAGTCGATTCATCCTTGCTTCCGAACAGGGGCTGCACCGCTAACCTCCCTAGTGGACACCCGAAGCCTTCCCGCTGCCTCTTCAATGTAGGCATTCCACAGTTCCCGGTCTTTCGGCACCAGCTGTTGAAGAATCTCAACGGTGAACGGAAAGCAAGCAAAGCTAACGGATTTTGGAGTAAGTAGAGGGCATAACAAGCTTTACTATGGGGACGGAGAATGTTCCTTTTTTTCTCGTCAACGTCGCCATTGCGCTCCGATGTCAAGTGGAAGATCCTCATCCCAAGAGACATCCTGTTTTATAGCTCTTGGAATAATATCTTGGCTTGAACTGTGAGTGTTGCGATCGGCCCTACAGGAGCTTGGCAGCATTAAAATACCTCTCTTGGTACAATTATCCCAAGAGACTACAGCAGCTGTAGTGCACATACTTTGTGACGCGAGCCCAAAGGCATACGAAGCATGCGCCTATTTAAGGCTTCAAGACAACAAAAATTGCGTGAAAACAGACCCCCCTGTGATGGCGAAGTCAAGAGTGGCTTCTGCGAAGACGTTGACATTGCCGCGACTCGAGCTTCTTGGCGCCAGGGTGCCGGGCCCAGCGCGTGAAAAAATAGCGGGAATCTCGGCGCGACGGTACGCGGACGAGAGAGACAAAGACGAGAAATAAGGAAGAAGATTCTCGGTCGCCATGGTAAAGCTTTTTAAGCCTTGTACTTACTGTAAATAAATTTCACTTTTCTTGCTTTCCATTCACCTTTGAGGTTTTTCAGCACAGGGTGATTCTCCGTTGTGAAGTACTCGTACACAAGTGCGTTATTCCAGTTAAGCGGTTTATCGAAGGCCGTTCTATCGGAGTAAAACCTGTATTTGTATACTGATGTATGGAATTCCATTTTATTGAAACACCAACGTCCGCTTTATTGGAAGTATTGCTTTGATGCTTCTATTGTTACTTTCACTGTTTATCTTGCTTTACTGGTCACCTAACTAACCCGATCTGCAGATGGCTTTATTGGATAGTGCTCGTACCGTGCACTTCATCAAAGAACCTGCCTTTATTTCCGAACGATACTTTGTCATTTTTTGTTGTTTGTAAGCACCTTTTCCTTTGTTAGTTTTAGTTAGGTTGTTTGTCTTCATTGAAAGGTCTGGAACATGTATGTCAAAGAGGTGGCGTTATCTGTCTACCCAGCAAGGTAACGTAGCCTGGTTTTACGGGCACTATCTACATTAAACAAATACAGTGTCAATAGCGTAAGCCACTGACTATATATCTATAGTTTTTTGCAGGAGAGTGTAGTGACGTGTCGTATTGACAATCAACTACAGGCACAAGCACTACCGATCGTTTCTTTTGTTAGCTGTGTGAGCCGTTCCGACCGGCCACCCAATAGGAAGGCTAAACATCCACTAAGTAGGCGTCCACTACCCAAGAAATCTGGCCCACTGGGGAAAAGCGAAGACATGGTCCGAGAGAGTTGTAATACACGAAGTCACACAATGAAACACCTAAACACAAGCGAAAACTTGAAGATCGTCATGTGAGAAGATAGAACCAAGTGAGAGGCCTGCTTCACGGCGTAGAACTCGAGCAAGGAGGTGTTTTTTACCCTAAATAAGGGGTTGGCAACCTCTAAAGTGGAGGGCTGAGTTGCAAGAAGGCGCCACGCCGGATGACGCATGTTGCCGACCCTGCTCTATATTGGTCTACCGGTAGTACAAGGGTATTCATATATCAATGCCCACCACCGAGATTGGTAACATAAAGCGTTAATTCATACGCGTCGAGCGGCACAGGCACGAGCGAACTCAACCTTCAGTCTTACCTTTCACATGGCAAGCCAGTATAGCGAACGGTTTTCACAAGCCCACTATCTTGCATCTTCAAAACAGCTCACCAAGGTCACAGAGCATTATCCTGGCCTCCCCCCGCAGTGGATCAATGGGTTATAAGTAGTTGTTATTAGGAGGTGCCTGAAATGATTTGGGACGGGCCGAATGATTACCAGGAAGAAAAACTGATAGGCAAGCATATCTCATGAACTTTACAAAGCTGAAGGTCGCGAAAAATTGATGTCTAGAAATAAAGAAACCTATATTTCGGCGCTGTCTTTTGCAGTTTCCCATGTACGTACTAGTTCTTCTCACCGCATGCTGCACACATGCTGCAGGCACCATCGCAGATATCCCAGGCACTCTTCAGCTGTAGCCCCAATCCAAAATTTTTGCAGAGGATCCTGCCTTCAGAGAGAGGAGAGAAGCAAAGAAATAATGGAAATAGCGCTGTGCTAACCTTAAGAACACGACGTTCGAACGTAGACTTCACTCAACATCCTTCTCTATTCGTGTTTATATATTTACTAGAACAAGTTTCCCCCCTTTTGATGCACCTATTTTAATGTATAAAGAATTCGAAAGGTAGACCCTGGCTACAATCGTGACATTTGAGGCTCAGTTTCATTATTGCTGCAATACCGAAATACAGGCTTTCTTGCTTGTTCTTATTCATTGCAGGGAGTGACTAGTACGCCTAGTATGTCTATTATCTCAGGCCTGATACAACTATTTCAAATGACAATATTACGTGGTAATAAAACCAACAAAATGCACTGGCAATGAGGATATAAAAATGAGCACTCTGATTGCTCTCGAATTTCAACACTAAAATTATCATGAAAATGAATAAAGAAGCTGTTGTTTCCCACAGCGTTTTTACCCATGACTTTTACGGAATTTCCATACTAGCCCTTAAACTACTAGGGGCTTTATTTACGACAATCACAAGCTCGTCTCCGAGCCGCATTATAACAATTTCGGGAAGAGGTGAACACCGGAGGTTTCAATATTTATAATGATAGATTGTCCACTGATTCAAATTTCATTGAAAAACTCAACTATTCGTAATGCCAAGTTTATATAGCTGCTGCCTTATGTTTACCAGTAGTGCCGCTCTATATTATTGTAATTACCTGTAAAACTGCTTCTGTGTCCAGAATAAATGTCTTCGCAGCAATGTATTGGTAGCACTCTCCGGAAAAGGCTGCATTTACAAGTTAATTTTTTCTGAAACGCACCAGAAAAACTCCAAATCGTGCCGAAATAAATGTCTTGAGGAACGTCTTTACCAAGACAATTTCACCATTTTTATCCCTTCACTTATGTATGAACTGAATTTTCCGGATGGAGCAGTCTACCGTTTGTACCATCATGCATGTTCATACATCGCAGGTAGTATTAGATGCGCTAAAAATTCTTAACCCCCTAATTGAAGGTTTTCCCATTTTATGCTTTTTCTTGTCCAGGACAACCACTCCCGCGCCTACCGAAAAGCATGGACTCAAGTGTGGTGACAGAGTAGGTGTTCACGGAATGCCTTGTTTGCTTAATTCAAAGCTACGTTTTAAAGGAACAGACAACCGATTTTTAGTGCATGTACTCTAGCTCATATAACCGCCAGAGTTTTAAATAGTAAGGTAACGAGCAATTTTAAATACACCCGCGGAAATATTGTAACGTGCTGGCAGAGCCAATGACTCGAACGATGGTAGAAGGATGAGGAACGATCTACTTACAGAAATTACAATGCGGCCATTACCGCGCGCGCTGAAACCCAGCCACTTCTTCATCATCCTCGTCTTCTTCTGTGATGAGCCATGATGAGGAATTGGACGCCTAGGTGTCCGGTGACATTACCCCCCCCGGTCGAGGGCGACCGTCCCGGTCGAAGCTGCAGCACGATGACGATAGATACGCAGATGAGCAATGTGGGAACACGCATGCCAGGCAGCAGGCCCCACACCGCTTCGTCGTCGTCGCAGATGCTTGTTTGGTACGCCACATGCGGCTAGTGTCGTCATCGTCTTTGATGGCGTAACATGCCCCTTTCCTCGAAGGCGACCGTCCCGGTCGAGGCCGCATTAGCATGATGAGCTCGGTGAAGGTGAACGATGTGATGAGAATGTACAGTGAAGCTCTTGCCACCACGGACGCAAGGGATGGGTTTTGTGATCTCCGGCCCACAGCAGCGACGCGCCCACAAAGGAATGACGAACCGCTTAGGAATTGCTGCTACGTTGGACCACATGGCTGGGGACACGTCGTCATCATCGTCAGGTCAAACGTCGTCGTCGGATCGGCTCGTCACGGGCTTGGGAACATGGGGCGGGGGGACGTCGTCAAGTTCTTGTAGCGGTGGGGCTGGGGCTGCCCGACGCGGTTCACGCACCCTCGATTATTCCCGCGCATGCCGATGAGGTGCGAAGCTGGTCCCAAGACGGGGATTACGATCCACACTCTCCACCAAATGTAACGTGGCGGCAGAGCCAATGACTCGAACGATGGTAGAAGGATGAGGAACGATCTATTTACAGGAATTACAATGCGGCCATTACCGCGCGCGCTGGAACCCAACCACTTCTTCGTCGTCCTCGTCTTCTTCTGTGATGAGCATGATGAGGAATTGGCTGCCTAGGTGTCCCGTGACAATATATTTACTTTACACTGAAATTTGGAGAGTGTAAAAGTTGGCGCCATATAGCATTTAACGTGACGCAACCCTATGTGTCCAAAGAACTCCGTTAATTTCAACGCGCCATATTAAAAACCGCCGTCGCATGCCCCCGCGCGACGGACACGAGTAACTGCAGAGCATTGGGGGTGGTCACATGGCGTAGGTTGTGGTAGTTGGCGGTGGTAGTTGTAGTTGTTGTCGTAGGGGTTGCGTAGTTGGGTTGCGAGACCCGAGAGAGAGAGAGAGACGAGAGACGTAAGTACGTAACGTGTTATTTATTGCAATCGTTTGCACCCCACCCTCTCTGCGGGGCAATCGGTTGGATCTTTATTATTGAACTTCGACGGCGACCAAAGTCGACAGTAAGCAGAACAGAGCGCAGGAGTAGAATGGAGTGAGCCGCGCCGATACCCGCTTTATATTCGTAGCGCACGCAGTAGAGGGAGGGGAGAGGTAGCACCTGCTGCCGCAACGCCTCTTTCAGCGCCGGAGCACGCGCATGCGCGCCCGCACCTGTTGTTGAGAGCGAGGAGGAGCGGGGGAGGGGCGCAAGTGCTGGCTAGCTGCGGACGCCGATCGCCAACGAACGGGTGACATTGTGAGTTAAAGAAATGCTCTGCATTTAAAACCATATAAAGGACCTGCTAATTTCGCACATTAGCGATGTTCTAGGCGGGGACAAGTTTTTAAATACCTATGTTTATCTCACTTACCCTTAAAGGTGTGTTACAGCACGGGTCACCGTCAAGGTTGCCAGAATTTGTTTTGAAGTGGCGCGTATGCCTTAGACATCTACGATTCCGATTCAGTAAGTTCATGGCGCTATCAAAAAGACCGTTTTGGGTTTAGGTGTTTTAAATGATGCCATTTCTTATTGAATAAACGTAATAGACTCGACGAAAATAGGGGTTCTGTCTATTGCAGGTAGTTTCATTGGCATGTTACAAACGGTTTTTTTTGCTGCTCCTCTGCTATTCTCCATTTTATTTAAAGGCCATGTCCACGCAAAATTCCGACGTTTCCAAAGCACTATTTCCGTATTGTCTTCTAAAAAAAAAGCACGATGCAAGGTCGGAAATTTTGAAACCAAAATCGACAACAGCGCGGCCTTTGAAGTGATGTTGCAGCCATTGAGCGAGCGGTCGGACAGTCAGCAGCTCGGGAACAAGCCGGCGCGCAAGTTAAAACCGCGCATGAAGCAGCCAATGCGTGAAGCATGCGCAGCAGAGGTCGACCGTTTCTCCAGCTGCGTGGCTGGCCAGAGGAAGAAACTCCTTCGGCTCGAGCGTAGCAGGCGCATCATGGCTGGTTACGCGATCCGGCGACTGTTGCAGCTTGTTCTGCGGCGGAGCTTTTTTAACGCTTCTGACTGATTAAGGAGGCGTTTAATGAGGCTACCGCTCATGTCCCAGCTGATTTGGTGGTACTCTCTAGACATTAAAAATGAATTTGGTCCATTAGAAATTTGAGTGCAGTTGAACTTTAGGCTGGCAGTATAGTGTGTGTGCAAGTGTCTAATTGCAGATGGTCTCAGTTCGCGATGAATAATGCTTCGGTCAAAGGGTGCGCTGTTTAGTGCTTAAAATGCGTTGTCCAATATACCGTTCGGGCATCTGCTAATATGTTGGTCCGTAACTCCTTTCTTTATTGTTCTGTGGCGCACCGGATAAGAAGTATGCGCGCCGAACTATCGTGGTTCACCCAACTTGGGCTTCAGCGCCAAGTGTTTGCATCTCTTATTGAAGCTACAAAATCATTTACTTCAGAAGAAGATACAAATATCCCCGTATTATTAGTAATCAGGTCATGTTGCATTTCAAATAGGCTGATACAATCCTCGAGTATCTGCCACAGTGTGGAATTAAAGAAATTACAACGTGATCCCTGATTGCGCGCCCACATATCTAAGCAAAACTATAGCCATTATTTTAAGCATTTGTTTATTTTTGTCCTTTCCATCACACAGAGATTTTCACAGATGCCTTATGTTGGTTTAGGTATACGTCAGTGTTTGCAACCCCTGTGGTTAAGGCTGCGAAGCCCCAGTCAATATTGTGACGAGGATGTGGGCTATGTACTGTGCCGACGGGTATGCGTTGTTGTCTGTACTGGAGAGAGGGACTGATGAAAGCTGAGCAGCTAGAAGAGGAAGTCGACGACGATCGATCTCGACTAGGTTGGTACGTCAATCTGGACACACTACTCTGGCTTTTCCCCTGTAAATACTTTCGGTGAATACGATGCCTTCCCCGTAACATTTTTGTGAAATTGCGGGGTTCCAACTTACTTGTGTATCCAACCGGTGAAGCGTTTTATAATTTCGCAACTGAACAGTCATCCTGAGGCTTAAAGCTGGTAAAATATTGCCGCTTAACCTGGGGTTGTCCGAGTACAAAACAACGGTACTGGCTCATATTCCCATTGTTCAGCCAGAGAATGCAAGTTTTGTGTCTCTTTGTGCGTCGAAATAAAAGCCTCCTGGGCACATGTATATACAGTGCGAAACGTTTCACATAACTACAATCCGCCCGTTTTACAACATTTGTAACCTACCAGAGGAGAGAAAAATATCATAAGCCATGATTAGGACTCACTGTGTTTGTAATGGAATAACACTGTGCCACCTCATTTACTTGCATTTTTACATAGAAAACGCACCTTGCGTTTCGCGGACGAAAGCAAAATAGAATCGATGGTGTTGTCTCTGCATCCCCTGCTTGAGGTTGCGGGTCTCCCAGGGTGACTTTTGTGACTCCAAGGCGTCTGTTCTTGTTTGGAGGGCTGGGCAACTCGATAATAAGTGATCCACGTCAGTTGCTTATATTCCAGCTTTCGAAAATGGCAGTTGTCCGTTAACGGGCATGATAGCGTTTGGCGCACGCCCTGGTTGTTGCAGCAGAAAATCCGCCTCAAATACAAAGTACAGAGAGTGAGACCTAATCCGTTGCCACAAGCATATTGGTGACTCTACTATTAATGCTGGCATGACGGTACACATGGCGCATTGCGTCTATTCCATCCATTGGAGATAATGTTCTGTGCTGTTTCAGGGTACGGTAGCGGCCGTAAAAGAAACGCAGTGTGGCTGGCAGTAGGGAGTTTAAATATAGGCTGAGGCAATTCTCTGCGTTGCTCAATCGGCAAGGGGCGCCTTACTGCGTTTTTGCCAAACGCAAGCCGTTCTTGCGGTTTTCGCATTTCTTGAGCGCACACGCTATTTTGCCAAAATAGCGGACGCCGAAGAGCTGGTCTAAAGAGGTGCTAGCGTTGCTTGCGTCGCCCTCGCAGTCAGTGTGACTCCTTGTCACACTGGCCGAAACGAAAGCTGCGGCTCGTTCTACAAATGGACTTTGTGGAATATGACGATCGCCATGCTAAACGTGTAGATTCCCATTCGTCGTTCAGTAGAAATGAATAAATCAGGAAGCAATTGAACGTCTTTGCCCTTGGAAACGCTAGGTATAAACGCCGGCTGTGCCGGCAAAAACTTCTACTACCTCTCTTGTCTTAATACTCGGCTCGTTCAATATCTGAAGGTATGAAAGTACGGTGCGCACCGGCATATTCTGCAACCAATTCACAGGTGGATTCACAAGTGAATTTACCTGAAAGACTGAATTTACACGTTTTCTCAAGTCACTCCAGGGGGTCCTCTTTCTCACGGTGTGCATCCATTTGCTGTTTGTCTCAGTTATGTTGGTATACCACTGGCTGTCGCTGGAAATTTTGGGTTCCGGCCAAGTACATGGCAGGCATTGGGAGCAAGATATTCTGTTTTTTATTTGGGCGGGCAATCTCTTTTTTACTAGTCGATAGGGGTTAGGTGTTGCGAAAATACCATCTTATTAGTAACACAAGACATCATTCCCCTTGCCCCCAAAATACGTGGATCATTGGGAAACGAAGGGGAGAGGGGAGATGGTTAAGGGACGCGATGTTTGGCTGATCACAGGCGTTCAAAGAGGAAAAAAATGCTCGTCGGTCAATCAGTAAGGATGGCATTTGGCGCAATCATAAATCTGATGGTGTAGCCGGTTTTTGTTAGGTCCGTTTTGACAAGTTTTTACTCCGTTTTTCTATCATATTCAGGAGAGCGTAATGTACGTGCTCCGCGTGGATGAGCTATGACTGCACAATCGTTGTAGGAAACTGAGTGGGCAGAATAGAATAAAGTATTGTCAGGTGTTGGTTGGTTTTCCCGACATAGTAAAGCTGCGTCTATTAGACGTCTTCATGGAAACGTCAAAGAGTAACGTGCTGTCCATCTCTCCTGCCGTAATAAACTAATTTTTTAGCTCCGTCGAAGTAAGGAGGTCTAGGCACTGTGAGAAACTGTGCTTGTGAGGTGCACCAGATGCACCAGAAACATGGGAAAAAGGTAAAAAAGACTACACGGAAGCTTCAACCTAATATTTACCACCTAAAGACGACAATGCTGTTCAAGCTCCGGCACATCTGCGCGCGGCGAAAGATGTATGCTCAAGGCAAGACGACAATATATGAGGAAACACTTTTTTGGGCTTCAAGGAAAATTACTACAATATCAACTTTATTTGCTCCACTTGAAGCCACTTCAAAAACTGAATCATGAACAATAATGTTTTGGACCTTCCACGCTGCCGACCAACATTTTCTTTCTGCCCCCACTATCGACCCGCCACGCCCCTCCACCGATGATATCATCGCCTTCCCAAGTAGAGCAACGTGATACCTTGTTGTCCGGGCCACAGGCACGCGGGCTGACAATGGGCTCTAGTAAAAAACAGCACTCTTTCTTCGGTCACCTTTGCTGCTCAGGAAGCTCAGTAAAAGTATTTCCCTTCTTCTGTTGTACCCGCAACTGCCTAAATATTATAAGTGTCTTGAGAGACGATATTCTGAAGAAAAAAAAGAAAAACATGCCATTAAGCGACCGATAACCGATGCCACTACCAAAAGAGCACTCTCCAATAGAACGAAATCTCCAAGTGTTCCTTCCAAACTTCCGTGTCCGTAGTGTCACACCAGTTACACTGCCGAAATGACAAATTAACGCATCCGGATGTCAGGCCTGCACAGTACCGCAAAGCTACAAGAAAGGGAACCACCACAATGGGCCCATGAACACCCAAGATATGAACACCCGAAATAAATAATTTAAATGGTACTTTTCGACTCATGGCAGACACCAGAAGGTCGGAAAATGCTCAAAGAATTCTCGTTTGCCCTTCACTTCATTTATGCTCTTGACCTATAACGCACCGACCTAAGGCAGAAAAACCTTCCGATAGAGCTGATGTTCTCGAGCAGACCAACTAACTCCTTACGAAGTAACCAAATAGCCTCAGAAACGTCGGGAATGATTTGAATAAGGTATTCGAATAAAGTATTCTATATGTTCGCATCTGGGCTACAAACAGGCACAACGTAGAGCTGGCATCAAGTTTCTTCGCTACCAGGAAATTATCTGCTGCTTGTTCAGGGAGCTATTACTACACGACTTGGAAAGACTACAGAGGGTCTCTGCAATGGGCGTGTGCTTTCCAGCATGGCGTTTAAATTTATTGTTATGCTTGAAGAATACAATAGCATTGTATATATGCCATATGTTTACTGAAATATTTATGGGTTCTCTAAAAAGCAGATTGGAGCGACAACTGGTGAACACGAAAAACTACTAAAACAAAGTGAACTATGAAATACACTGCCATAGCAAAACTGTGTTCCTCAAGACAACCTAATACCACATGACTAATCCATGGACGCTAAATACCTCCCCTAAGTTCACTTGTTAATCAAAACATGAAGTCCTTTTGCGTAAGTTGTGCGCTTTAGGCACAGTGAAGCCACATATCGAGTCATTCCTTTGCTGAGTTGCTGAGGTGTTGTTTTAACTGTCCTACTTGTAAAATCACAAGTTGTCGTGTGTTTGATATTTTCTGGGTGATTTTAGTCTCGTTTCTAATCATGAAGCAACATAGGTATATCAACGGTGTCAGGAGGAGATATTGAAAAAAACATCTTGTCGTTCTCGTACGTCTAACCGTTTCGTTGTAAGACATTGTAAAATTGGTAAACAAATGCAGTAACGATTTCACCGTGGCTTTTCTGATTAAGTCGTGAAGTGACATTACGTTAGGAAGCCATCCTGAGCGTTCCCTTTCCAGTTGCGTCCAACGAGCGGAACTTTCCAGTTCCGCTCGTTGGACGCAACGAGCGGCGCAAACTACACGTCGGCCGGATAAAAGTCCACGTAGGGTCACTGGCTCGCTGGTCGAAGGCGCCGGCAAAGCCTGCTTGCCACCGGTCGGTCGACGGGTCGTCCGTAATAGATCAAAAAGCCAAAACTGCCCCCCCCCCCTCCCTGCCCAAGAACGTTCGCGCTCTAATGAATGTGGCTACGGTTTGGTAGTTTTTATATTTTATGCTCACTAACTCAACACCAGCGCTATTGCGATCCATCTTTTGGCTTACGAGGCTTCAGATCTAGCGGCTTGACACTGCAGGCTGAGTAGAGAAAGGAACACATCCCCGGCGCAAAGCAAAGGCGGTGGGCAATGGGTTCGCGCGGTTGTCAGCATGTTGTGACAAGCGAGCCCGCCGAGTGGCCAGTCCGATGTCCCGCCGCTTTCTCTACGACGTAAGCAGTTCGCAGACGATTGTAATCGGCGTGGTCTGATGTGGCTGCCGGCAGCTCGCTAAAACTGTGTCGCTCTAGCGATTCTTCATGCTTTAGGGCTGGTGGGGTCCCTGGCGGCTGATTAAGCATTCCTCACCGGCGAATTCGTTGTCACGACTTGTACACGGCTTGAAACTGTCGTTTTAAAGAGATTTTACAATGAGGAGACTGGTGAGAAGAGGAGAAAGCCTGCGGTGACAACCGGTGGTTTTTCAATTACAAGGCTTCAGCTAATACTCCCCGCTTTTCTTATTTTCTGCTAAAGGAGTACTGATAAATTTATTCATTTGGTTATACCTAAATCGCTTTATTGGCGGACATTATTTCACTTTTCTTCTTGCTTGTAATGGCGAGAGTGCAATTCCAACTGCTTGAGCCTCCTGAAATTCATGCATTGACCGCGCTATCAGCAAAAACTGACGATTTTGAAATTGAAATTCTGGCCACGTGTAAGTGACTCACTGCTATCAAGCGGACGTTTAAGCACTTGGGTATTGGTGTGAAAGCACGCGCGTTATCGCAGTAAACACGAATGCATCCTAACAGGCGCGTGGCCAGAAGAGCTCAACCGATCATCTGGCCACCAGGTGGCCTTTTCACTTACGCATCGGCGCTGTTTGACAGGAGTAGTGTGGTCTTCTACGAAGAAATTTTAAATTTATGTAGTTCAATTTCGCGACTCAAGTTTTAGTTTCGGTGGGCTAATTCATCACAAAAGGGTGAAAGCGGTGGCTAAACGAAGACAGTAACTCAAATGCACACTCGTGCTTCGGCAATTGTACAGCGTTCGTGTCTGTGTACTTCTTTTACTGTCGTTGTTTAAGCGCTGTTTTCACCGTTTCATAATTTTCATGGCATTTCAGTGTACGAGTGATTCTCCAGTTGTTTTGTTGAACCTGCGCTTTAAAAATAATTTGGCCAAGATAAAATTTTGTTCCATCAGTTATGCTTACAAGAAATTGTTACCTAAGTAACTGTAAATGTGCACTTTCAATTTAACATAAAACACCATAATAAACGTTTTATACGTATATATGATTAGCAAAGCCCACATTAAGCAAAACAGAAATAATAAACAGTCTATTGAGGGATCAGTGAGAAGCTGAAGAAAATTTTGTCTCGATCCATAAAACTTACGCCTTCACCATAAACATCAGCCAATAGCAAAAGCACACACACATGCCAATCATTTGTAAGCCCATTGGGCGCTCGGGCAAAATTCTACTTTTCTTAAATAAAAAAGAACGGTCACCTTTTTGCAGCTACATGTGTGCAGCTACCCGTGATTATTATGGGGGCCAGTACTTGAGCGTTCTTTTGATGAGTTCTGCGATGGGGATCGTTGCATCCACATAAACTGCAGCCGTACAGCTACAAAGAAAAGCTCCACAACTTTATTCGAAACTTCACAGTTGAAAAATAGGTTTTTGTGTAACCCTTTCGGCCCTGGCGTCGTCATTTGACGACACAACACATAATATCCTCTAGCGCCTTAACAACAAAACCAAAACTGCTAGTTTTCAGGCTGAGGGTTGTTCAAGGATGCCTCTTGCGATAGACACCACCATTGTTGCAATTTCGCGAGGCTGGACGATATGAAAAAGACGAAGCTTCAGTGGACACAGGATATGACGACCGCGCGTGTAAGGAAACGGAAATTCCGGTTCGTCAAAATGTCTATAAATCTGTAAATACTTGGATTACCAGCTTGATATTTTTTCTGTAAGATCAGGGTATCATAGGCTTTCCAAAAAACTGAAAAAAAACTTTTTTTACAAAAAACAAATTTAATTGCCTAATGACCTAATTAATTAACGTGCCTGTAAATTACTAAATACTTGCACTATTAGCGTAATTTTTCATTTCTGTGCTTCTGATGTCCAAAGGTGTACGAAAAAATGCATAGAAACAATTAGCGCTTGAAATAAAAAATCCAGGGCTGAAATCCCGGACTATCATTGAAAACTGGCGCCCTCCAGTGACCAAAAGTGTATCTACAAACACACATAGTGTCGGAAAAGCTCATTTTATACTGGGACCCGGTATACAACCTATACCGTGTTGTACACCGGGACCTAAAAACTCCGCAAGTCGATAGATCTGAAAACAAGATAAAATTTGATTGAAATATTAAAATGAAATGGGACAGATTGGGTGCATGAATGCAACAGCTCAGGGAACACAACATCCATCTAAACGAAATGGTCTCATACAGCTGCACAGCAAACGCGACAAGAATCATTGCCACGCGCGCACGTTCGCCTAAAAACAATGTTTTCTTGCCATTCCCATCATTGCAAAAATGGCAGCGGCGACAGACGAAGCTC
>JABSTR010000810.1:0-55401 GCA_013339765.2 Haemaphysalis longicornis | reverse complement strand
GAAAGATATCCCACCTTCAGGAGGCGCCATGCATGTGATTGTAGAAGTGTTTTTTCTAGATACGTAGAAATACGTCTAATGATGGGGTAATAGGTGGAGATGGCATCAGACATTACACAAAAGGTGAAACGGTCCCATGAAAACAGGGTTCTTAAGTATTGGTACTAGCTCAGCACTACCTCGACAGTAGGGCCTCGGGCAAGGTCACGTACAGGTCGTATACTTATTTACGTAGGGGCGGTGTTCAGATCAGATTTAGATGCGTGACATGGAATTTCAGCTGATATTTTGAGAGCCGCAGCGAATATGAGTCCCATGGTTCAATTTTGGGTGATTGTATTCATCATAATTATCAACAACAACCACAGCCGACAAGGTGTACAGCAGAATGAAGGCCTCTCCTATCAATATCCAACTATTCCTGTCCTGCACCCCCCTAGGTCAGTCTTTGCCTCTGAAACTTTTATTTAGTCTCTCCAACGCGTAACTATTCTTCATTGGCTTCTAAACCCGTCACTGCGTACTCACTCTGTAACCCTCGTATTCCACTTGTTGTCAATACGGCTAACTACTTGGCCAGCAGAGGTCCTTTTCTTTTCTGGTATTTTAACTCTAATATTTTCTACCCTAGCTTGATCTCTGATCAGAAACGTTAGTTTCCTCTCCTTAGGCGTCACTGCTATAATTCTTCTCTCCATGTCCCACCAACCCGAAGAAAATTTTCATTTCAGGCTAGTTAGTAGGGGTCAAATGTTTTCATCACCGCAACATCATCACCGGAAGCTCGATTGGCTGTATATTCTCCTTCTTAGTGATAGAATAAGAGTACATTTTATTAAATATTATTTCATTATATTTCATCAAAGTAAAAACACGGTATACAGAAGTTATGGGAGGCTTCAATGATCAAGTAGGGAACAAGTACGCTGGAGATTAGGCAGTTCAAGTTAATGGTCTGGGCTGTAAGAAATAACAGGGGGGACCTTCTAGTTGATTTCGCAGAACGGAATAACGTACGCATCATGGATGCCTTCTTCAAAGGGGTGAATCATAACTGAAAGCGGACGTGGAGAGCTCCGAAAAGGGCGCATAACAATGAAATAGACTTCATATTGTCACGAAGACAAGGACGATGCAGTTGTCTGAATGAGAAACACGTTTATTTGAGCGAACTTTGCTCTCCCCTAACAACTCAAAAGAATACAGAGGCGGCGAAGCAGCGTCAACAAAGTGACTTGCACAGGCGAGTGTCGTCGAATCGAATGCCCCGGCGTCCGCACTGCAGGCTTTTTATCTTTTGGCGCGCGTGGTTCTCGAAACGTCGATTCGCATCGAGAACATAGTAGATCCAAGAAGTCTATTCTTGGCTGTTCACGTTAGATTGGAATGCTATCCCTATCACAACAGATAACACATGCGGCACAGAAAGAAAGAATAGAACACGCGCTTCCCTTGGCGCAGAGATAACACAGACCGGCGCAGCCGGGCAGTAAAAGCAAAACACAAATAAACAAACCCAATGTATGGTTCGCGGCATTACCCCCCCCCACCCTCTAAAAGTGCATCGACCCGATGCTACATAAGCGACAGTCCGAACAAATGAAAATAAAAGTTCGTCATCGTCCGTAGAAAGGTTTAAGCGAACCACGTGGACGACTTCGGGCCGCATGCGTGTCGTGATGTGCCGGAGTCACCATCTGGGGATCACTTCGTAGGTAAATTGGCCAACACGTCGTAGAATTTGGTAGGGTCCGAAATACCGTCGCAGGAGCTTCTCACTGAGTTCGCGTCGTCGGATGGGAGTCCCAAACCAAACACGATCCCCTTGGTTGTACTCGGCGTCTCGGCGTCGGAGGTTGTACCGGCCCGCATCAACCAGCTGCTGGTCCGTTATACGAACTCGAGCGAGCTGGCGAGCCTCCTCCGCACGTTGAAGATATGTGGACGTCGGCGTTGAGGTCGTCGTCTTCTACGTGCGGAAGCATGGCGTCGAGCATCGTAGTCGGCCTTACAGTAGACAAGCTCGAACGGCGTCAGCTGCGTAGTTTCCTGGATAGCCGTGTTGTACGCAAACGTGACATACGGGAGCACTTCATCCCAAGTCTTATGTTCAACGTCGACGTACATTGACAGCATATCTGCGATTTTCTTGTTCAGACGTTCTGTTAGACCGTTCGTTTGGGGGTGGTACACCGCCGTTCTTCGGTGATCCATGTTGCTGTAGCGTAATACTTCTTGCATCAGCTCCGCAGTAAATGCCGTGCCGCGGTCTGTGATTAGGATTTCCGGGGCTCCATGTCGCAGCACAACTTGGCTTATAAAGAACTTCGCCACTTCTTGTGCAGTCCCCCTCGGAAGAGCGGCGGTCTCTGCGTAGCGCGTCATGTAGTCTGTCGCTACGACAATCCACTTGTTCTGTGATCGTGACGTAGGGAACGGGCCTAAAAGGTCCATTCCAATCTGTTGAAAATGGTCTCGATGGGACGGCGATCGGTTGCAGAAGTCTGGGGGGTCTTGTCGGCGGCATTTGTCGTCGCTGGCAGTCACGGCAGCTCCAGACGTAGTGGGTGACGTCAGAGGTAAGGCCGGGCAAGTAGTACCTTGCCTTGATTTTCCAATAGTGCGGGCTGTGCCGAGATGTCCGGAAGACGGGTCGTCGTGGCACGCTTCCAAAATTTCGTCACGAAGGTCTGCGGGGATGACAAGAAGGTAATTCGTTCTTGTTCCGGGGCTGAAATTCTTCTTCACGAGGACGGAGTTTCTCAGGCTGAATGCTGGTAAGCTGCGTTTGAAGGTCCTAGGAACGGCAAAGTTGCATCCTCAAGGTAGTCGATCATGACGCGTAAGTCGGGGTCGGCACGCTGCTGGGCGGCTAGGTCGCTCTCCGTCACGATCCCGAAGAACCGCTGTCTTCATCAGAGTCTTGTGGTGGTGGGTCGACGGGGGGCACGGGACAGGCAGTCGGCGTCGGAGTGTTTCCTGCCGGATTTATAAACGACGTAACGTCGAACTCCTGCAGGCGCAAGCTCCACCGCCAAAGACGGCCAGAGGGGTCCTTCAAATTGGCGAGCCAACACAGCGCATGGTGGTCTGTTACAACCTTGAATGGCCTTCCATACACGTATGGGCGAAATTTTGAAATCGCCCATATAATAGCCAGGCACTCTTTCTCAGAGGCAGAATAGTTTTTTCTCCTCCTTCGACAGACCACGGCTGGCATAGGCGATTACTTTTCGCAACCGCTTTGCTTTTGGACAAGGACGGCACCCAAGCCTATATCACTGGCGTCCGTGTGCATTTTCGTTTCGGCATTTTCGTCGAAATGAGCGAGCACGGGCGGGCTTTGCAGGCGTTTTTGGAGCTCGCAGAATTCTTTTCATTGGTCGTTTTCGCAGCTGAAAGGGGTGCTATTTTTCGTCAAGCGCGTGAGTGGCGCTGCAATGCGTGCGAAGTTTGCGACGAAGCGCCGGTAGTGTGCGCACAGCCCGAGAAATCTTCGCACGCCCTTCTTGTCTTTCGGCCTTGGGAAGTTCGCAATGGCTGAAGTTTTTGCCGGGTCAGGTAGGACTCCCGCGGCGTTGACGACGTGGCCCAAGAACTTGAGTTCCCCGTATGCGAAACGGCACTTTTCAGGCTTCAGCGTCAACCCCGAGGTATGAATGGCCTCGAGTACAGACTCCAACCTTGGCAAGGTGTTTAAAGGTCGTCGAAAGTCCAGGCGAATACCACTACGTCGTCGAGGTATACGAGGCAGGTGTGCCACTTAAGGCCAGCTAGCACAGTGTCCATGACTCTTTGAAACGTCGCTGGTGCTGTGCACAGCCCAACGGCATCACCTTGAACTCGTATAGGCCGCCTGGGGTTATAAATGCAGTCTTCTCTCGGTCTCTCTCGTCCACTTCTATTTGCCAGTAGCCGGTCTTCAGGTCTATCGATGAGAAGTACTTCGCGTGGCAGAGGTGGTCGAGTTCGTCGTCGATTCGGGGGAGGGGGTACACGTCCTTTTTCGTGATTTTGTTCAGTCGCCGGTAGTCAACGCAAAACCTTAATGTGCCGTCTTTTTTCTTTACGAGTAAGACGGGCGCAGCCCAGGGGCTTTTCGATGGCTGTATAATGTCGTCGCTGAGCATGTCGTCGACTTGAGTCCGGATGGCTTCCCGCTCGTGTGAAGAGACGCGGTACGGTGACTGTCGGGTAGGTCGGGCTCCATCTTCGGTTATTATTCGGTGCTTCGCTAGAGGGGTCTGACGTAGTTTTGCGCTCGACGAAAAACATTCGCTATAGCGACGCAGCAAAGCCTATAATTTTTTCCGTTGTTCTTGCGGTAGCCCCGGATTCACATCGAATGCCTGCGGGAGCTTGAAGGTTTCTACGGGTGTGCGTTCAGAGTCGGCGACCGCGATGACGTCACTTGCTTCTTGCGTTTCTTCGAGGAATGCAATTGCCGCGCCCTTGTTTAAATGCTGGTACTCCTCGTGAAATTAGTGACCAAAATGTGGACTGGTATTCCTTGAAGCGCGCAATGCCTCTTGCGACAGACACCCCGGTCGAGAAGCACCCTTATCAGTGTCTACGACAGCGTCGGCGTTAGGAGCAGCATCTTCACAGTAGACTGCTACTATCAAGCTTGCGCGGGGTGGAGGGTGACATGATCATCGGCAATCCTTACAGCAGCACGTCGTTCGGGGTTCGGTTCCGGCGTCATGGAGTGATGGGTGGAAAAAGTTATTGACTTTGTCTGCAGATCGAATATTGCACCGTTGTCCATCAAAAAGTCCATTCCAAGAATTACGTCACGGGAGCAGTTAGGCAGAACGACGAACGCCGCAGGGTACGTTGTGCCGTCTATGGTGACGCGCGTTGTGCACGTTCCACTTGGCGTCACGAGGTGGCCTCCTGCTGTGCGTATGTGCGGACCGCCCATCTGGTCATAACTTTCTTCAGTTTAGACGCAAATGGTCCGCTCATTACCGAATAGTCAGCTTCCGTGTCTACGAGGGCGACTACATCAAAGCCGTCGATGGACACCTTGACGTCAGATGCAGTCTTCCTCGAGTTCCGGGATTCGTCGGGGCGTCTTATCTCTACTTGTACGTGTTTGATCGTCGGGCACTATGCATCGTCGTTGTCGTCGTCTTCTCAACGGACGTCTGGGTCAGGTCGGGTACGCGTCGCGCCTGTAGCTGTCGGCATGTCGTGAATCAACTGTCTTCAGCGCGTCCTTGCGTCGTTGGAGGGTTTTCCAGTTTTTCGCCGTAGAGCACTTCACCTCCAGAAGTGGCCGCCTTTCGTTTCCCCCACGTGGGCTGGGAGACCTTCCACGTGCGAAGTCAGCACTGCTACGGCGGTCCGGCAACTGGTACGGGTAGGGACGGCGGGCGACGGCGAACGTTGAAATGGGCTGGTCCACGGCTGGTGTTCGAAGGTATTCTTCAATCTCAGATTGGTGTGGCCGGGTGGGGGGTGGGGGCGTGGTGCGTCGACGGAGAAACCACGTAGTCCGAGTCTCTTGTATGGCAGCGACGGTAGATGTGGTCGGCCTCTTCCGCAGTGGTAGCACAGAGGACGATTATCCGGTGTTCGCCATACGTCAGTCTTCCTCGGCGTCTGGGTTTGTGCTACCGGGGGTCGGGCGGGCGACAGTGGCGGCGGTAGGGCGGCGCCTCTTGACGACGTGCCTCTTTACGACGTGTTTGAGCAGGGCGGGGTCGGTGAACAGCCGAGGAGTACGTCATAGCTTGGGGCTCGCAGTGTACTTCGGATGCCGCAGAGGTTCCCAAAGCGTTTTGAACTTCTTCCCGGATCACGTCCGTTAGGCAAGCGACTTGGGGTTGCGGCGTTGTGGGGAAAAGTTTCCGCAGCTCCTCCTTCACACCGCGCATCAAGAAGCGTGACTTCTTTTCTTCCGTCATTTCGGGGTCCGCGCGGCGAAATAGTTGCTTCATCTCCTCAACGAAGATCACGACCCCTTCGTAAGGGGTTGTGTCCGAGATTCAGGCATAAGCGCAGCTCGCTCTTTTCTCACAACGGTAGTGAATGTCTTAAGGAACTCCCTTTTGAAGTGAGTCCAGTCAGTCAAAGAACTCATGGTTCTGGAACCAAGTTCGAGCAGCATCTTCTGAGTAAAAGAAGACATGCCGGAAAGTTTCTTCGTCGTCCCAGCTGTTGAAGATGCGGACGCGCTCCAGCTTCTCCAACCATTCTTCGGGGTCTTCAGCGGGGGCTCCCCCGGAACAATGGCGGTTCCCGGGCTGCTGCAGGACGATTGGCGACGTTGTTTCTTGCACCATGATGTTGGTTGCAGCGTTCCTTTTCTTGGGCCCTTCTGGCATCAAACCGAACTCGGGTGGCAAATCTTACAGGCGGAGGCTGGCACTTGTTGGACTGGCTTGGCGTCTTCCCGAGATTGTAGTGGGCATGAAGGGTGCGCACCCCGCACCTCCACCAGATGTCACGAAGACATCACGAAGAGGACGATGCAGTTGTCTTGAATGCGAAACACGTTTATTGGAGCCAACTTATGCTCCCCTAACAACTCAAAAGAATACAGAGGCGGCGAAGCAGCGGTCAACAAAGTGACTTGCACAGGCGAGTGTCGTAGAATCGACTGCCCCGGCGTCCGCACTGCAGGATTTTTATCTTTTGGCGCGCGTGGTTCTCGAAACGTCGAGTCGCATCGAGAACATAGTAGATCCAAGAAGATTATTCTGGGCTGTTCACATTAGATCGGAATGCTCTCCCTATCACAACAGATAACACATGCGGCACAGAAAGAAAGAATGGAACACGCGCTTCCCTTGGCGCAGAGATAACGCAGACCGGCGCAGCCGGGCGGTAAAGAGCAAAACACAATAAACAAACCCAATGTATGGTTCGCGGCAATATTATGCGATAACCCCGACGTCGTGCAGGATGTAGAAGTGCTGAGAAGGGTTAGGTGAAGATACCACCTGATGGTAAGATGTTGTATAAGGCTAGATTTGAAAAGGAACCGCGAAAAGATACATCGAGAAAAGTCGATAATTGAGCTAAGGGTAACACATAAAGTTGAAGAATTCTGGATCGCGCTGCAGAACCGATATCCAGAATTTTCCGAGGATGCAGAGTTTAAGACAAAGGAAGCCAGCGACAATCTTACATGCCTTATCAGAGAGTGTGCAGTAGAAGTCGGGGGCATCATGGGTAGACAGGATACTGGTAAACAAGTTCGCAAGTGACGAAAGATTTAACTAGGAAACGGCAAAGCATAATAGCCTCCACCCGAGCTGACTGAATAGAATTAGCGGATCTTTCGTAGGTAATCAATAGGCGTAAGACAGCTGACATACAAAATTTAATATGGAGAGTATTGAGCATGCTGTAAAGAACGGAGGTAGCACAAAAAGCACGGAAGTGGCATCTAGGCATTGGCAAAAACAGATGTATAGACTTAAAGACAAGCAAGGCAGCGTCATAAAAATAGGGATAATATAGTAATAGTAGATGAGGAGTTTTGTAGAGATCTGTGAAGTCACCAGGACATACAGAATAACGCCGGACGAGAACGTTGTTGAGGGGAGATAGACATCCCACCAATAACGCCAAAAGAAGTAAAAAACGCTTTGAAAGAAATGAAAGAACCCAAATACCTGGGGAAGATGAGATAACAGCAGACCTTTTGAAGGAAGGCAGGAAAATTCTATTAGTAATAGCGGCAAGCCTGTGAACGCAATGCCTAATATCCGCGAGAATACCGGCCTCTTGGAAGAACATGAACATCGTGCTAATCCATACGAAAATGACGTAAAAGACTTGAAATATTACAGGTCGACCAGCTTAGTGTCAGTCGGTTACAACGCAGCTACCAAGGTAATCGCCAACAGAATTTCTGCCACCTTAGATTTCAGTCAAACTAAAGAACGAGCAGGGTTTCGTAAATGCTAGTCAACAATGACCATATTGACACCATCGATCAGTTCATAGAAAAGTTCGCGGAGTATACTCAACCGCTATATATAGCCTTCATAGATTCTGAGAAAGCCTTGACTCGGTAGAAACAGGCATTACTGAATCAAGGTGTTGACGAAAATATGTAGCAATACGGGGGGATATCTACAATGGGTCCACAGCTACCATCATCCACCATAGGAACAGCCGTAAAATACCTCTAAGGAAGTGCGTCAGACAAGGAGACACAATCTCTCCAATGTTATACACAGCATGATTACAAGAAGTATACAGAAAATTGGAATGGGAAGGTGTGTCGTTGATTGATTGATTGTGGGGTTTACGCGCCGACGCAACGCAGGCGATGAGGCGCGCCGTAGTGGAGGGCTCCGGATTAATTTTGACCACCTGGGGATCTTTATCGTGCGCCGAAATCTCGTACACACGGGCGTTTTTGCTTTTCGCCTCCATCAGAAAAGCGGCCGCCGCGGCCGGGAATCGAACCCGCGACCTCGTGCTCAGCAGCGCAACGCCTTAGCCACTGAGCCACCGCGGCGGGTGGAAGGTGTGTCAAGAAGGGTTAATGGAGAATACCTCAGTAACCCCAGATTTGCTGATGACGTGGCCTTGCTAAGTAACTCGGAAGACTAATCGCAAAGCATGCTTCCGCACTGGACAAACAGAGTAGAAGCGTGGTCCGGAAAATTAGTAAGTACAAAACTAAACTAATGATCAATAACCTCGGGAAATTACAGCGGTTTGAGATAGGTGGCGAGGCGGTGGAAGTGGTATGTGAATATGTCTACTTTGGCCAAGTTGTGACCCCCGACCTCATCCATGAGGCAGATATAATGAAAATGATAAAAAAATTGGATGGATTGCAGTAGGAATCCATTCTCAGATAATGAATGGCAGTCTACCATTGTCCCTCAAGACAGTGTAGGACAGCTGCATCTTAGCGGTACTCACCCACGAGTCAAAAACTTTGAGACGCGCTTAAAGGGTTCAACTTAAATTGAGAACGACTGAGTGAGCAATGGAACGGAAGATGATAGGTGTAACATTAAGGGGCAAGAAGACAGCAGAGTGGGTCAGGGAACAAAGGCGTGTTAAGGACATTTAAGTAGAAATTAATAAAGACTAGATGTCGGCAGGTCATGTAATGCGAAGGCAAGATGGCCATTGGTCGTTAAGGATAACAGAATGGATCCATACAGAAGGCAAGCGGGGCGGGGGGTGGTCGAAAGTTAGATCGGATGATGATATTTAGACGTTTGCAGGGATACATTGGTCGTAGTTACAACATGGTCGGGGTAATTGGAGATAAATGCAAGAGACTATTGCCCTGCAGCGTGCATAGATAGGCTGGTAATGATGATACTGGTGACATTTCATTAGTTCGAAGTGTTTGGCGAGGGCGCCCTAGCTCATACCTATTCTGCTCCGTATTTCTGTTGTTTTAGGGCTCAGCACAGTCGACCGGATATGGGTAATTAAATATTCTGCTTGTTCAGAGGTTTGTTGCATATGCTGAATAGGCTGTTTTGGCAGGTTTAGTACACATAAATTTAAATTTATCCATTTTATTGCGTAAATGCATTGCCTTCTCCTTTCACTTACACACGCATTTTTGCAGCTGTTCTGCAAACTCGCTCAGCAAGACAATCTCCTCTGCAAACCTCAAATTTTTGACATATTCTCCCGTTATCCCTAATCGCTCCCTGAATACGTTCTGAAGACAAGCTATGAACAGTTTTTGTGACATGGTATCACCCTGACATCAGCCCGATCGGATCACCAAATTGTGGTTTGGCATCTGAAGGACTTGTTTTCCAGTGCCGCCTGAATATATGTCGTCTAAGAGTCTGATGTAAGTCTCCACTGTCCTCTGTCTTTCAATGCTTGCAGGACTGTTTTCGTTCTTACTGGAACACACGCTTTTTTATTCTATAATATCATGTAAAGGGGCCTATTGTGCTCCGCGTATTTACCCATCACTTGATCTCTCATGTCGATGTAATACATTGCTGAGTATCCTTTCGTAAGCCCAGCTTGACCTCTTGGTTGATGGAATCTGGCCTGGTAAAATTTGATGAACTAATTATTTTAAAAAGCTTGTATGCAACTGAGAAGAGGCTATTGAGTCTCTAGGTCTAACGTATTTGGTGTCCCCCTCCTTGTGAAGCAGAACCATGTTGACGTTTTTCCAGGAAACAGATATTTTTATAGCCTATGAGTTTTCGTAAAATCGTTCATGAAGCTTTCCTACTACAATATCTTACTGCCTCCTTTAAAAAATTCACGCTTACGCCATCTTCACCACAGTTGTGGGTCTCTTCACCCCTTTAAGAGCCGTAAACTTCGTATTTGACTATTACAGGGACTTCTCGAGCAAACCTAACTTTGTTGCGGACGCAGCGGCTTTGGCGATCTACATGGGCCCTCCTCTACCCGCCTTACCAGCCCACCCTATAACTAGGCCGCCCTGGCTATACCATCAAGTGACCGACAACAGGCCACTAACTAGACACCACAGTCGGTCGACCGAGAACGCAGACACCCAGACCACGGGCGCACCATTACAAGAGGCTGTGAACCAGCCCCAGGTTGTAGAGCAATTGTGGACGCTAAGGCCCAAGACGGCGTTTTGACTACGGCGATCGAATGTCCCTCTCATTCAGAAGCGAACCAAAACTGCGCTTATGAAACACTCCCCACACGGCTTGCTATGCTGGCGGAGCTTACAGCCATCCCGGACGGACTGCAAGCGCTACTACCGGCACTTCAAGCCCCTGGAAGTTTTACTGTACAAATGTACACGGACTCAACGGCGGCCATATGGGATTTCCGCCGTGTAGCCTCGAACTCTTTCGTTTCAAGAGAGATTCATAATTTGCTGGACGCGTACCCCTGCCATCTCCGACTGTCGTGAATCTGGCGTAATAGTATCACAGCGCATTTGCGGCGGATGGTTCCTGTCACCACTCCTCAGTTCCACAACCGCTGCCCTTGCTGACAACGAACCCAAAAAAACACTTTGTCCAACTAAAGCAAAATCTGTTGCGCCCCACACGAGCTCTGATGCCACCGTGTGGAACAGACCTTCCCAGTGGGCTCGCTCGCTGGGAGGAGGTCCTGCTGCGTAGATTTAAAATTGGGGTTGCCCTTTCTCCTGTGGTAACCTGGGCGTGGCCACGACAATACCATGCCCCGTTTACCAACACCTGCCCCTTCTGTACCGTTCCTGCCGAAGACGCCGACACCAACTACCTGCGATGGACGTGCCCTTCCCTGAGTACAGCGAGATCCAGACACCTTCGCGGCACAAGCCTGCATCCTGGAAGACCACCTGATCTCCAACGATGGCTGTGGAGGCCCCACCACCTCTGTCTTCTGGATTTCCTCCGGGAAACGGGTGCCTACTTGTGCCTCCAAGATTTTATGCCGAAGGGCATACTACCACAAAAAAAAGGTGTGGCACGCTTTGTAGTATTTCATGAACTAAGGTCGCAAGAATATAGTCTCGTGTAAAATCCTTCCGCTACTTCGATTATCTTGTTTACGTTCTCTGTATTGTTTCCCTGCTCGTCTCTCAGTGCCTGCAATATTTCTTTATCTATAGAGAGCTTCGTTTTGGATGCTAGTAATGTTTGTCCTATTTTTAGTGGTGCTTCATTGCCACGTTGTACGCACAACTTTTCTTCGTTTTGCTTGTGTTATTCAATTTAGACAGCTCAGCTATATCATTCAGAACCTCCATACTCGACAGGTTTATATTGGTACGTTTCTTCATTAGTTTTTTCGTTTTCTAAGTTAGTTTTCAGCATTCGTCCAACCAGCCCACCGCTGCCACCGATTCAATGATTGTCGCTATTGGGTTGCAGTTCATCCTCCTACACGTTTAAGTTTTTTCTCGTTTCGAAGAATAAATTTGTTTTGAACTGTTATTACAGATTTATTACTTTCTGGATTGAAAAACGCCATAGCTGGTTTCTTAATTTTTTTAAATCTGATTAGATTGTTTTATAGTCTGTATTATAATCTGTGGCATGACGGTTTGAGCTTGGGGGCGGCGGTAACGACGCCTTCACTGAAGGTTCAAGTATGCGTCACGGCACTGTGATCACTCAAGCTCGTTTTTGTGCTACCATTGCGTGCTGCGATAGCGGTAAATTCGCTCGGGTGCCTAAAGGGCGGTGTGTCGTTGGACTGGAATTGTGGGATGCTAGTCTTCGTGCGTTTAGTGCAGGGCCGTGCCCTCGAGTAGGAGGGGTACCTTGCGTACATGTGGCTTGTTGCGTGCTTTGGATATAATATCTGCGTAGATGTCTGGGAAAATGATGGTCTTATTTGTTGGGCCAAACGAGTTCATCGGTCTTCTACAGTACCAAACCTCGGGAGTATGACAGTGGGTCTATCGGGGGTAGTTGCCGCACACACAAGTTGGCGTGCATAGTATGAATGTATCTTTTCTCGTAATCTCTCCCTTTAGGTTCAGGCTAGGATAAAGTGGTTCATTCTGCTCATGATGATAACTTGGGTCTGGCCAACGATTTCATGTTTCCTAAGGCATGTGGGTTTGTTGGTGACTGCCCTGAGGTGGACAACACATTGTTTGTGTGCCGTGCTATGTCAGGAAAAACTTTGTGATTGATCCTGGTAGGCTCCATATGGCACCCCTAGTTCTCTGAAAACAGAGACCTCTGGTTTTTTTTCCTTCTGTAGACTAAATGTTTGATCTTTGATTAGTGTAGTTTTTCAGGCTCGAAGGTATAACGACCAGCCCATACGGGGCCACAGAAACAAGCGAAGCTTGCTTTTCTCCCCTACTTTGCTGTAACTTGTATGCCCTGAATGGCATGTGTCCTTGTAGCCCAGCTGAACCGTTGGGAGAAGTTGTGGTCAAAGTGTGGTAACTGTGCTAATTTTTTTATAAGCTTTCTTATAGCCAGTTGGAAGAGATCGCTAAAGAATTGGTCCTCGCAGAGTGTGCTTCGGCTGCCTAGCGGGAATGTGTCTGGCTGGAACAAAGCTACCCTGATAGTTAGTTGTTGTTGGGTTTGAAAAATCGTCACAATCTAAATTTGGCGCATGTTTCTGAACCACCCATCACATTCCTAAAATCAAGGCGTTCTGCGTGGTATTAAAGGGGTTTGTCAGGTCAAGATCACTGGCTTTACGTGTTCTGTAGGGGGTTGGACGATCCGTTTCGATAACTGAATACGTATGTGTCACATTTAGCGACTGATTCAGAATGTGACGATGGGCCAAGGAATTGTTTTGTGCCTTTAATGTATGTGATAAGTAAGGGGAGGAATCCTTGTTCTTTCAATTTACCAGGGCACGACACGAGGAAAATTGGGTGGCAGTCTTCGATAGCCAACGGTTTTTTTACTTATTTATGGGTAAAATCGTGGAATATTTCAACCATCCCTATATCTGCATTGTGCTCCAGCATGCACTGAAATCATCTTTGGTTGAAGTGATTTAAGTAATTGATGTTTCTTTGTGTCTGGTTGGAAGTCTGGTGAAAACCATGGGCAAAGATTTGTAGTTATTTGTGGGCGGCAAGACCACCCTTTGCCTTGTTTATGTGAGCGTCCGTCTCAACACTGGGTGCTCCAAGTTTGGTAATAGTGCGATCTTGGTTCATATCGGGTGGTATTGTTTTCGTAATTCGACCATCGGTTCGTCGAATCCTGATTATGTAACAGGATTTGAAACATGTGGCGTTCGGCCCCTCCTTGTGAATTTTATTAAAGCGCAGCTTGGTTGCTGTCACATCTTGCCAATTCTGAGGTTTTCGACGCTTCGTCGCAGATGTGGTCTTGATCATCCGTGAGCACGGGCGCACATCCGCGGCTATGGCCTTGCATCGAGATGCCGCCAAGCATATTACGCGGCCTGCCAAAGTTTCGTGCGTTATGGCCATGGCGTCTAGAGTGTCCGAAACATTCGTCCTTGACTCGGCTGATATCGTGATTTCGCCTTTTTTACGTGCGTGCTTGGTCAGCGGGATGAAACAGTGTTTTTTTAGTTATAGAACGGTCCCTCTTCATTTTTTGAGTCACCAGGCATTGCAGATAGTTTCAGTACCAGCACTTGAAGTTTTTCGCTTCAAAAATTTTGTTTCCTTTTGCGGAATCGGAAGCTTGTAATTAAGTAAACCACTGTTCCGCAAGTTGGTGCATATACGGTGACAAATGCAGAGCGCGACTACGTCAACAACAGACTGACCACGACGCAAGCCCTTGTACTGTCCCATTTCTGTAGACGTTATTCAAGTTGTGCTCTATTTTGGTCATTGAGTGACAGAGAACAAGGGAATGCGCCCAGAGAAAGAGAAAGCGTTGCCTATCCACCCACAGGTGCTTTCAGCTTGTTAGGCAGAGAAGCCCTTTATGCACCAATCGAGAGCGCGTTAACCTCACAGGACGAAGGAAGTTCATCGTATAGATGAGACGTTAGCGGAGCCGTAGCTTGTTTACTGCCCCGTAGTAGGAAAGAAGAATGGAGCGGAGTCTCTGTTTTGTTGGTGTACTAGACACCGTTAATACGACTTGGAGCTAAGTGGCATCTGTCGCGGGAGACCGAATTCAGCGACGCCGCAATGGCCTCTCCGCTGCGCAGCGGAAAACTGGCCTGGCCATAAGTGAGTGCAGCCGCCGTCAACTCGTTCGTGAGGGGCCACTACCATCTCGTTTGGAAGCTTCGTAGTCAGTATGAGTTAAAAGGACATCTGGCCTCTCCCCCTGGTCCCCCAAATGGGTGTTTCGACTCCAATATATCGAATCCACGCCTCAAATTCCGCATTTTTGTGGAACAGCGCCTGTGTTGTTGTTGTACTACTAACAGTTTTTGTTGCTCTCAGGGCCATAAAATTGCGCCACAGTCAAGAGTAAATAAATAAAAACAATTTTGTGATACGGCGGGAATTGAACCAGGGTATCCATGGTAATAGTGCAGTGCTTTGCAGCTCGCTCCGACACTCCGTAAATGCTCCCTAACGGTGCAACATTCACACATTGCCAGCGTAGAAGAAAAGCTGTTGCCCGGTTGTGCCCGTCCTCGTGACACATACGCCAGTATCTTCGATGGAGCAACGGGCCTGGTTCCTAAAAGTCGCAACACTCTAAGTTTGAAAGGATATATTTGTTGAATATTGCACACCTGCCCGTCATTGCTCGAGCCGCAGAAAACAGTGATTCTAGGGAGGCTATGGCATGTGACAGTCTGTGAAGTAACGAAATTCGCCCCGCAAGACGAAGCACGAAGGCCAAGAAGGATAGGCTGGCACAGTGTAACAGTTGAGAAGGCGGCTGAAGAACTTTGCTCCAAAAGACAAAGTCGTGCCACTTTATTGAACCAGAACTGTGAATTGTTTAAGTTTGCTCACAAGGAATTTTTCCAAATTAATAAAGCAAAGGTACTGGGCATTCCAGTATGTACACATATCCCATTTGGAAACGTTAGCGATTCGAACCGTAACAGCTCTGATAAATTTTGATAACCTCTTCCCAGGAATAAAATGCACACTAAACGTCTTGCCATATTACACAAATGCTATACAGTGTAACCTGAAAGGTTTTTTTTTCAAACATCTTGTCACGATATCGCTTCACCGAATTCCCATATAACATACCCTTAAAAATTGTACCTTACAGCATTCTGCCAGACCAACGAAAATATTTTATTAGCTAGAGTCATGGTACAAACAGTGTTAGAAATGAACCATGCAGGCGGACTGAGGAATGGTGGTCGACACGCTGATGGCCATACTTAACAGGATGAAGGACGGTCAAGGGATGTAAGCAAGACTGACGACTAGGCGTTACAAACCTAATGGTTTCGGTTAACAAGGAGCGCAAGCTAATATAATAGTTAAAAACTTCACAACGCAGTCTGTCATGCAGGAACGTTCGGGAAATATTGTCGCTATTGACAATTAGCAAAAGGTCTCACGTTCCCTTGTAATGTATTTTTACTGTCCGGGACAGAGTGGGGAAATGGCGAAAAAGCTTCTAGTCAAGGTAATCTTCGAACAAGATCATGCGACACCAGTAACTACAGCACCCTATAACAGCAACCGACACCAACAGTAGGTGCACTAGCGCTACGATGACGGTGACCAAAAGTACTGTCAAGCCTTGGCGTAACTGGGTTTTTCCACGGCACCCTGCCCTATTGAGCCCCTTTTCCTAGTCGTTTTCTGTGGCTCATCTGCGCGGACAATCAGTTACGCGCCGCTTCATCAGCTCGCACCCACGCAAAAAAAGGTGTTATGGGAACAATTTTTCTATGAGGGACTAGTTAGGAAGAAACATTGTCACGGGTCACAGCGCAGATCACGCACAGTATGCAGTAGCGTAAAATAAACTCATTGAAGAATGTTTTGTCGTCGTTGTGTTACTAATGCACAGCAACCACACGACACTTCTTAACACCTGTTCAGTTGTCGCGAATCTTCTACAGTCGGCTACTCGGGTAGAGCATATGGCGCGTAGAGCATATGGGTGGAAGCAGTGTTATGTATCCCGGTGCCGAAATAGGGCGCTTGTATTGTGACTCCTTCTATTACTTCTTTGGTCCTTGCCTAGTTGATTGAACGTTTCTGTTGCGACAGGAGACAGGAGTATGCCAGAGTACACAGAGAATTGGGCAGAAATACCGCTGCAACTTTCGCTTCTTGTATTTTTGGTTCCAGAGGTTGCATGATCCCACAAAACCTTTACATATCTAACCTAATCAGACCAGTACCATTCCTCCAAAATTGTGTAAGTCGTCTTTCAGATGCCCGCATGTCGAGGCATGGCGCTCTCAAGTGTGACTCGCAGTAGTGACTGTCTGAAGGCTTTACGCATTACTAGTTCCTTGAATATATTTCTTGTTGAAAGGCGACATACCCGATACAAGAGTTCCTGAATTTCGCGGAAGGTGAAGTGGTAACCATTATTTGCAGAGGGACCCTCCTTAGGAAGTTTCCGATAACAAGACCTCAAACTGCGGCCTTTTCGCTTTTCTTTAGCTAGTTTGACCGGGTTGAGATTAACGTGCGTAAGTAGTGGCGATCTAAAACAAGTAGCATGAGTGCTTCGGTTCTAGCAACAGTAAAAATCAGCGAGCGAGGTTAATTAGGCAGTGTTCAACCTAGGCTAATCGCCACCATTTCAATGGCGATGGCGCCTGCAGCTTCATACGCCCACTCAGGATGTGTATATTATCGTTTCCCTGATAAGCTCAGATATTCACAAGAATCAAGTCATAAAAAAATGACTCATGCTAGCTGGTGTGATCTGTCTCAGTAAATATAACTGCGAACCTGTACTTTTGCTTGTTGTAGTACCTTAGCAGAGCCATCAGGAAGGGCAACTCGAGCGGTCCTCCCATTCATGCGATCGTCGTCATCATACCACGGCGCACGATGGCTGTGTCCCTCCCAGTGTGTCTGAGGACGCATGCGAATTTCCTGAACACTCGTCCTGAAACAACAAGCATTCACTTGACCATAAATGGAGAATTCCTACCACTGGTGTCTTTTGGACTAGTTTCAGTTGCGTCCCAATGCTGCGCTTTGTGGAAGTTGGTTTCCGTGGTTCTGCTTGGAGGCTGGTAAATGGCACAGGTAACTAATATCTCTTTGTCTCCCGATTCGATTCGAGACTTACGGCACTGTGATGTGATCTGCCACGCTCAGAGCTGGTGGCGTTTATTCTGGCTACAGTGGGACAGTCCTGTGCGCGGTTTCCTGGACGATAGCATAAAAACCCTCCTGGCCGTGCTGTACTGAGCATCGGTATTCATTTGAGATCATCTCGCGCTTCAGCGGCAACCTTTTCTATGTTCACAATATTTTGCGCTTCCAGGAAACGGTCTGGGAAGTCTTCCAAGTAACCAAGTCTGGCACACACGCGTTTCTGTAAGAAAACCACGAGGCTAGGATGGAAACAGCAGTAAAATTGCTCTGACATCTCCAAATCGTGAACACCTTAGAAAGTGTATACTGCAGAGTCCCTTAGGCACTCGCCTTGTCGTCCCAGATCGCTCCCTCGACCCAAGTATATAGAGCACGAAGGCGGCGTCCCGCGGCAACGCTGTTGTTTGCGGTGTACCCCAGAGGCTTCGAACACCAAGCGGTTTATATAGTCATAAGCGTTCGAAACTCGTGAAACGCTGGCGCTTGCCATACATCTTCCCGTTGTTTAACGCAAAGAAAACTATCGGTACACTTCAGGAAAAATATACGTATTAACCGGCAGCGCCCGCGTTACTTTAGTTAAGGACGCCCGGTGGGTTGGTTTTTACGCTATACATGCAAAATGTGGCAGTGCAATGCCGGCACGTGCGGGGAGAAAAGATCAAACAGAACAGAACCCCCGCGGCCGCAGTTTCACGCAGGGGCACGCGAGCACTGTGAAGGCGAGAAATTTGAATTGCATGGGGTGGTAGCAGTAAGGGCATAACGGCGGTACAGCCCATTATGGCGAATCACTGCTCTCCACTTCCGACAGCTTTCACAGTTAATTTTTGGAAATGCTTGCGATTTCTACCTTGCGTTGAAAGTAGCTTGAGAACAGGGGCGTAAACATCATTGGCGTTTCGCTGTATTCCGCCTGGATTTTCAGAACCTTCTCCAGGTACCTCTTGCTGCGAATATAAACCACTGGAGTAACGCTTTCTTGATTTTGCTTGGTGAAGTAGCCCACCGCAGTCATCGCGGCTGATCAGGGTCAGTGCTTCTACGGCGAAGCACATACAGCGGGTGACGGCTCATTTTTGCAGGGGCCCTCGCTGCCGAGTTGCCACGAGTTGGAAGGGGTCCGAGTACACGGGAAAATCGTCGCGTTTTTGGTCAAAAAAGGTGTACGAAGGTTTTTGGAGCCACGACTAGTACACTAGAGTTCATTTCGCGCTTAGCAGTCACAGTTGTGGTGCTTTGCGACCCTTCTTGAATCCGACTCATCAACTCTAGTTTCGTAATTTACTATTTGCAGCTTCCTTGGCTCTCTCAGCTTCTTCTCTAGCTGTTTCGGCAGCTTCCCACCGCTGCTCATTTTCCCGCCCAGCACCATCTCGGAGTGCCTCTCTTTCCTCTCCGCTCAGCCTGCTGCTCAGCTCGCTGGGTATCGAACCACTGGCATAGTTTCAGTCGTAAGAGACGTAGGGCCGTCTCGATCTCCATTTGCTTCTCAACATCCCTGTTAGATACTTCTATGACGTAAGCTTCAGTATGCAACTTTTCTGCACATGTTAATGTTGGAATCGTGGCAGGCTCTGCAATGTTGCTAGAAATGGGAGAAAGACCACGCATACAGACAGACTAATGCTGATTGACACGCCGATAAGTATATTTATCTGGATGACGGACGTGCAGAGGATGAGAACATGATCGCAGACGTGGTGTTAGAAACACTACGGTTACAATTATCACGTAACGAAAGCTTGCAGTTGGAAAGCTCAGAACGCAGTCTAGCAGGTAGGAAAGTTCGGGAACGGCTCGCCCAATGGCCAATGAGCAAGGGGTCTCAAGTTTCATTGGAATGCGTTTCTTGTCTACCGGATGAGTGTACAAATGGAGAGCAAACTTGTAGTGTGCGTAAGCGTTGAGCACGCTTATGCGAAACCAAGAACGCAGTGCCCAGTACTAGGAATGCAGCCTCAGCATTCCGTGTACCAGAGTCATGTTGACGGTGCACAAACGCGTTCTAAAACCTTGGCGGCAATTTGTTAAGACCTTGTTTCAAGGTGTCCCGTGAGCCACACGTTGTACGGGGTCGTGTCCACGGCACCATGTCCTATTTCGCCGCATGTTTTCTGCCCGTCTTTGTCCGCACTCCCGCAATCACTCCACGTTCGCCCCTACCTTGTCGTTTTCCGTGGCTCTCTTGCGCGGCCAATCCCTCTAGTGGCTATTCATCACAAATACAACAGTGACTATGTTGAAAAATACTACGCTCCAGAGGGTGGTGGTTGATATTTATTATCTTTGTAGAAACAGCCTCACGAGCTGCATGAATTCATACACGGCTATGAAACCTTACTACTATACGTCTTCTTAATATACCTTGCGCAGTATGCAACTTTTTAGTAGTAACATGACTTCAGTGCCTGCAGGTCAGAATATATGCTCCTTTAGCACTAAATCGGGGGTTAGGAGCATTACTAAGATATGTGTCCGCACCAATCACAAATGATTGCGCAAGTGGTCCAGCGGAATGCCTAACTCACTTCCTTACAGCAAGCTGAGACCTGCAGTCTTCTGTGAGCCCTGGCTATAGCTCGCTTGGTATGAGGTTTCAAGCACGGTTCAGCCACAAGACGAAATCTTTCTTACCTCTTGTGTGCTTAAGCTTGCTAGATACTTCTGGCCCTGAAATAAACGGGGAAAACAAGCACATGGTTTTTATTTTGAAATAAATAATGCGTTTTTGTGATTTTAAAGAACGTGATTCTCTTCAATTTCTAATCAATTCAATTCATTTATTTAGCATTCTTAACAAAAAACAACACGAATGCTGGGGAAATTCCAGTAAATAAGCTTTTCAAATGGGTGATATCTCTGTTTTGACATATTTGTGACTCCTTATGCTCACTGAGTGCCCAAAAGACCCACGCATATGCGCGCAGCTTTGAATCAATTCGTTGAATCCGGTAGTCTATTGTTTTTATGCACGACACAGCGATTCCCGTGAAAGTACTTCAACATCAAGTCTGAGGAAGACAATTTGCTAAGGAATGACGGGATACGGAGCTATATCATTGTCGTGTGGGCCTGGCGACCCGATAATTTTAATGTCCCGCTCCCTTTCGCAGGTGTAAGAGGAAACACGGCCGCTGGGCTCACCAAACTATCAGTTAAATCTTCGGAGCTAGTGTACCAACAACAGAGGTGTGATGGAAGTTTGCTGCAGGGGTTGTTATCTCAGATAGATGCTCTGCCATCCAAACTACGACATCCGAGAGTGGAAAACGTGTCTTTATAGGTGTACTTCGGCGAGTGTGTCATGAACCAAAAGGATTGTCCTGTGTTGTACCGTGTCAACGTGCTTGCACTGCAAAAAAGCGATAACATCTGTGCTAAGCTCAAGCTACCCGGGTGTTAGCGGTCACGGGCAGCGACCAAGGAGAGCGGTGTTGCCGCACCCTAAACTGGTCATAACTTGGCGTGAAACAGGGCGTAATCAAAGGACAACCGATATACACCAACTCAGAGCACGGTCCAGTGTTCCCGCGTCGTTTCACACCAATTTATGAACATTCATTGGCGTTTCATTCGTGCTGCAGTTACACTGTTGAGCCCGGCCTTAAGATCACTCGCTAAAAATTGTATGGCAAAGAATTGCCATCTGAATGCCACGGCAGAAGTACTGGCCACAAAAGGCTGTTTTGTTCCCCGCGTCAGTCGTTATACGAAAGCAACTGACTTGCAAGACCTCGTTTAGTTCACTAGCTATAAGACTGAGATACAACGTACAGCTCATTCTGCGTTCCCCTAAACAGCAAACGCATTTGTGTTCTCAGAGTGTGGGTAAATGGCTGTGTTTTTTTACGGAACCTTGTCTCTATCGCCCCATTTTGTATAATTTAGGGCCGCATTAAGTTTTACATGGTAACACAGGCACTTATTGAATCAATGAAGTTCTTGTAAGGAAAGTTGAAAGAAAAGCCCAATCGAAGGCCGCACAAACGTCGATTTGGAAGATACTTTGGCCGAAACACATCTTTGATCAAGTTAGACGCCCCTAATACGATTTCAGAAAGGCATTTTTATTTACGCCTTGCGATTTGTCAAAAAGGCGCACTTTTCAGTTCCTGTTTTATGTACAATTGTTGTAGACGTGTTCTCAACGTTTTAAAAGGTACCAATTTATACGGTGTCGCAATTCGCCGAAAAGGCCTACATTTATACGGCGTTTCCCCTGCGCGGGGAAACCAGTGGGCCCAGTTGTTAGTCCTGCATGAGAATGTGGGCTACAGCGCATGCGCAGATCATATTTAAAGGCACGAAGAAAAAAAATTGGCTGGCGATTAAGATACTCCACAATGCTACATTTGGGCCCAGGGGCAGTGCGCTGAGGCAGCACTTACTCGTGGGTTCCCTGGACGGAAGCGATGATGAGCCTCTGCGTCGGCGGGGAGAAGTGCCGTGCAGAAAAGAACTGAGACCCGCGTCTTAGGCAGAGAAAGCACACCATTATTACGCGGGTGCCTCGCTCACGTTTTTGCCAGCGTCATGCGGGCACAGCATACTGCCCCCTTCCCAACCGCACACTTTCGGACAGCGATCACACCTCCACGGGGAACTCGCTCCACTCACGATTTCGCGACACATTCCTCCTTTGCTGTCTCTCACTATTCGTTCACTCTGATACGACGGTGACGCGGCTCAGCGCAGAGACGGCCGTCAAAGGGCTGCGCCCTAAACACCCTTGTAAGAGACCGCGCGTTTGGAGCGGAAGCTCGGCAAGATTGCATGAGGCTGTGCCCCGGCCATAAGACAAAACACCCTGTCTTGTGACGGCGTACTGACGCCCGCTTTATTTGCTCAGACCCGCCGTGGTGGATAAGTAGCGAAGGCGCTCAAGGACGAGGGTTTGATTCCCGGCCGCAGCGGCCACTTTTCTTATAGAACGGAAAGCGAAAACGCCCGTGTGTTGGGATTTTGGTGCCCGTATATATCCCCCGAACGTAAAAATTAATCTGGAGCCGTTCACTGCGCCGCGCTTCATGGCCTGTGTAGCCGTGGTGCATTGCTGCACTATTAAATATCAGTCAGTTTATTTGGTCAGGTGTGTAGAAAGCCGATGTGGTGTTTTTTTTTTTTCTTCAAATTTTTATTTGGTGAGCAATGATTATGGAGTGCTTCTGCGGTTAAATGATTCGTACAGTGATGTTTTCTTAAGATAAACGGCTGTGCAGTAAGACAACACACCCCGCGTTTTATGAAGGATGCCGAAAAGATTGCTTGCTTCATAATGCTGCCGCTTTACGTTTCATTATTTATGCCCATTGGTTGCCGTGATATTATGTAAAGGCTGTAATTATATAAGGCTGTATTATATAAAGGCTGACCGGTCAGCAATGTAAGCATCGCCGCGTACCGAAAATTGCGGGAACCGTCGTTGGCCAATATATGTTGCTCCGCAGCGAAAGGAGTACCTGGCTTTGTTGCTTTGTCTTACGGGCTTGATTTCTGGCTTCGCGGAGGTATTTCGGTTATCGATGGTATTAAGTGGGATGTTTCGCAACTGTACTGGCGTTAACCGAAATTTCTTTTTTGTAGTGCGATATCTTTTAAGCTCTCCTCTTCTTTAGGCTACACACTTCCCTGGCTTTACACTTCTCTTTTTTTTTTAAAATGTGTTTGGTTAACATATTGGGGTCACGCCTTCCAGAAAATGTGGTCGTACCTTTGAAGTTAGGTTCTAACGTGGACGTTTGCGCGACATTCTTGAGACCCGTTTAAAATATTTCGTTTAGCGCTTGTGCAAGACGCGTGCCTTGGTGAGAAATTGTAGGCGAAATTGTAGCGAAATTGCACCCTTTATGTCAGTACTACCGATCGGACGATTCAAAAGTGAACAGCTTTTAGGAGGCCTTCACTACCATCACGTCTTTACAAGACCGTGTTATATAAACACCAAGGGTTTGCTTTGGTTGAAACACCTGCAAAGTTGAAGAACGTGCGTGTATGTGTAATCAACTGCACTCCGCCTTGCTTGCCCGAACACCCAATGCGGGCACGCACACTTCATACACAGGTGGGTGCACGATTAACTTATGTGGACCAGTACCGACATGAGAGAGCCATCAACCGGACATCAAAGACGTGGGGGCGCGAACGGACATTATGCATCGATATGTCTATTGGCAGAACCACTGTGGTGTACGGAGCACATACTGTGCACGGGTGCTCAACGCGGGCTTGTGGAAAATGCAGTGTTCTTCAGACATAGTGGGGCAGTGTTGAATATTTATACTTCAGTACTGTTTGAAAACTGTCGAATACAAAGTTAGACGATTGGAACTGCAGCCATCATTGTTATGTTCTGGGTACACTTCCATCACGTTTCGGAACCTTTCGAAAGTTGTACTTTGCGGTTTTGAGTTCTAGTGTTGTTAAAACCCATTGTGGGTAATCTTGTTCTTTACTTCCCTCTTTGTAGAAAAACACCGTGATGAGATCGTCGCCTCTGCCAAGCCAGCGACATACGGATGTCAGAGAGGCCTGGATGTTATGAAGCAATTTATACTCATTTTACACTAATCATTCTGATTCAGAATTAGGCCGTACGTTATATTGTTGCAGTGCACATAAGATTTATTTATAGAAGGAGACGGGAACTAATGAGCTGAAAGGTGCGGGTTCCCGGACGTTCTGACGTACGAGCGAGCCGAGATTTCTGTTTTTTTGTCCGGCTGTCTCGCACTACTTCACACAGACCCCTTCACGGGAAATTGATTCGCATGACTGTGGAACAGTCTCTGCTACGGCATTCGATTATTTCCCGACCATCTAAGTACCGCTTCAGGCGGCATATTTTGCCCGGTCGCCGAAGAACCCCCTCGGGCGCGTCGCAATCAAGGGAGTCTCTAAAATGCCTTCAGCCGAGCAACGTGGGCGAGTTGATTTTTAGTAGACCTGCGCCCAGAAGGTGTCAGGCGAGAGATAACGTAAGGGACGTCACTCAAACGAGCGACGACGACATAGGGACCCGTGTACGGGGAGAGAAACTTACTGTAAAAGACTCATTGGCATACCAGTGTCCACAACAAAACTCGGTCGCCCTTGGCGTATGATAACGCACGGTGTAGACCGTCGTAGAACCGCTATGAACGGTGCTCAGAAGCCAGGGTCAATATAGGTTAGCAACACGACGCGCCTCTTCTGCAAGACACAGTGTGCGGGCAACAGAAGTATCGGTACTAAATAGAACGGTGAAATTGTGTGAAGGAAGGTAGGACGTGTACGCGCATAAAGCAAAAAAAGGCCAGTAGCCTCTGGTCTTGCGCTGCACCGTATTGTACACGTAGTGATGATGATGGTTGGTTTGTTATTGGCGCAAGGCCGACGAGGGCAAAGAGCGCCAGAGAAGTTATTTAATGAAACAAGTGATTACCACAAAAGGTAGGTATAAAAAAGGTGTAAACTGGACATAGTAAGATCAATAAAGATAATGGTGATGGCTGGTGTATAGGGCCAGATGTGATTACGCATGATAGGAAATGAGGTTTAAAAATTTAACATCTGACAAATATTTAAAAACGCGTTTCACAGAAACCATGGCATCGTCACCTAGAAACAGCGATGGGTGTAGGGGAATATGTTGTCTGTAAAGTTCTCTGAAGTGTTTGTGTCGTGTTGTGTCAAGTGCCTTGCATTGTATGAGTATGTGGACTACGGATAGGCCCTCCCACACCTGCTACACAGGGGTCTTGGAGATCCCGTGAGCAGGTGCGAGTGCGTTACATGCGTATGGCCTATCCGTAACCTAGCTAAGGTAACTTCAATGTGCCTGTGTTGTCAGTAGTATATTGTCCCAAGTGTGGTTTTATTACGTGTAGTTTGTTGTCTGTCTGTTCGCTCCAGTCTGCTTGCCAAAGTTTTACGGAGTTGTTGTCTAATGTGTGGCTTGAGGTCTGTGTAAGGTAGTGTTGTGCCATGTCGACTGTGTTTCGGAGTGCAGCATTGGCGGCCATTTCATCCGCCACTTCATTACCGCCAATGCCAGAGTGGCCTGGCACCAACACACAGTCACCCCAAGGTTTGAAGAATAAGCTACCATAATCGTTTTGAAGACAAGATTAATGACATGGTTTTTTGATGACTTTCCCGATGATAATGTACGGACGACGCTCAACGAATCTGTATAAATGACGGATGTAGGAATATGATGTTCAACTATGTGACTTACAACCAGAAATATGCCATATGCTTCTGCCGTAAAAATACTTGTATTAACATTCGTTGTTCTACATGCTTCAAAATTGGGCCCATGCGCAGCACAAGACACCGCAGTGGACGTTTTAGATGCATCGCTCAAAAACTCTGCAGCCCTGTATTTATTCTGCAGATGCCTTAAATGCTGCAAAATCTCACTTCTTGGTGTCCTGTTCTTATTGTATTGTACGAAAGACAAGTCACATGCCACAGGACGAAGATGCCATGGTGCTACAAGATCAGTGTGAGATGATTTGAATGTGTCTAAGAGGGAGACGTCATGAATAGTCACCTCGTCCCTCACTCTCTGCGAGAAAGGAACAGCAATGGATGGGCGGTTTAAAAAGAGTTTAGTTGTGGACGTATCATTAAAACCGGTTTAAAGGGATGGTTATTCATTGATGAGATTTTGGAGGCATATAGGAGGTCAACATAGGTTCGCTGGTACGCTAAGCACCATTTGTCGCACTCTGAATAAAGACTGTGGACAGGACTGGTACGGAACGCCCCACAAGACAGGCGAAGCCCTAAGTGAAGCACTGGGTCGAGCATTTTAGTGCTGTTTTTTGGCTGACCCATACACAACGCTTCCGTAGTCCAACCGTGACCCTACCAACGCGGCATAAAGTCGAAGCAGGAGTTGTTTGTCTGCACCGTACGATTGGTGAGACAGGACTTTTAGAATATTCATTGTTTTTAGGCATTTTTGTTTAAGTCGTTTTATGTGGGGTATGAATGAGAGTTTCTCATCAAACACCACACCCAAAAATTGTGTTCTCTTTTACTGGAATCGAGTCACCAAAGAGTTTACGTCGGGATCGGGCAGGATGCCCCGCCTTTTTGAGAATACAACGCAGGTACTTTTAGAAGGATTAAGTTTAAATCCATTTTCATCTGCCCAGCTAGAAAGTTTATTTACCCCAAGCTGGACTTGACGTTCACAAATGGATATGTTACATGATTTGAAAGATGTTTGAACGTCATCTACATACATCAAGCGGGATATGGTTGGCGGCAGTGCCTTTCGGAGAGAGTTCATCTTAGCTATAAACAAGGTGCAGCTCAATACGCCACCTTGAGGCACGCCATTCTCCTGCACGTGAACATTTGAAAGTGCCGAACCGACCCTGACACGAAATGTTCGTTCAGACAGGTAACCTGAAAGAGTATTCAGCATGTTACCTGTCACACCATAGGATTTTAGGTCTGCAAAAATGCCATAACGCCATGCAGTATCATAAGCTTTCTCGCCATCAAAAAATACGGTCATGCAGTACTGTCTGTGTATAAAGGCATCCTGAATGTAAGATTCCAGTGCAACTAATTGATCGTTTGTGGATCGCCCTGCCCGGAAGCCTGCCTGGCAGCTCTCTAGAAGACCATTGTACTCAAGAAAGTACACGAGCCTACGGTTATCATCTTCTCGAGGAGCTTGCACAGGCAGCTTGTCAAAGCAATGGGCCGGTAACTGGAAGGAGAGGAAGAGTCCTTCCCTTCTTTTAGGAAAGCCACTACTATGGCCTCCCTCCAAGAGCGAGGAATGTGCCCCGAAAGCCAAATCTTGTTATATAGGTGGAGGAGTGTTAGAAGAGTATCTGAGTGTAGGTGCTGTATCATTGTATATGTGATGTTGTCTGGGCCTGGAGCTGAGGGTTTACAAGTGCTCAAAGCGGTCCTCAACTCATGAAGTGAAAACTCCGAGTTATAAGAGGAGGTTGACTTATCATTATCAAGTAAAGACTTCTTTTCAGCCAATTGTTTGTGTTTAATGAAAGTGCTAGTGTAGTGTGCTGAACTGGACACGTGTTGGAAGTGTTGTGCGAGTGTGTTAGCCTGGTCTTCCAGTTTGTCCCCTGTTGTACTAACCAGGGGCAGGCTGTGTGTCTGTCGTCCTTTTAGTTTGCGTATTGGTGTCCAGACATTGCGAGAGTCAGTGGAAGAGTTTATGTATGTTACGATTGATCGCCAACTCTCTCGTTTTGCCTCACGGCGCAGACGTTTTCCCATCGCCTTAGCCCTTTTGAACAATAAAGGTTTCCCGACGTGGGTACCGGCGCAGGATACCCCACGCCTTGTTCTGGGCCTCTCGCGCCCGCCTACAGTCCTCATTCCACCACGGCCTGCTCTGGTTGCGCGGGGCACCAGAGGCGTGGGAATACACTTTTCGGCCCGTCGAGGATGTGCGCCGTGAGGAGTTGGGTAGCTTCTTCGCCGTGTAGGTGTCCTATGGATGTGTGGTGTAGTTTGGATGTCTCTGTAAATGTATTCCAGTTAGCTCGTGCTTCATTGAACCTATTATGGGAAGATGGAATGCATGGGCCTTTACCTATGTATGTGCGTGAGGTGGGGAAGTGGTCACTACCGTATGGGTCAGTGCCCACAGCCACTCGAGGAGAGGAAAGAGAACTGCGGAGCCAATCGCCAAGTCAAGACATGAGTATGTGTTGTGTCCTATGTTATGGTATGTAGGCTGTTTATTGTTGAAAGGCATGCTCCTGAAGATGTAAGGAATTTCTCTATAAGGCGACCTCGGGCATCCGTGCGAGAAGAGCCCCAAAGATTGTGAGCATTAATGTCGCCTGTCAGGATGTATGGTTCGGGAAAGGTTCAACAGCGCCTCGAAGTCAGAGCTTAAAAGTGAAACATCAGGAGGAATGTATACGGAGCATACCGCTATCAACCTATTAAATATTATCGCGTATTGCTACAGTCTCAAGGATAGTGTTCAGAGTGACAGGGTGGCAGGCTAAGGATTTCAGGGCAATTATGGCCACACCACCAGAAGAGTGTGTGCAGCCATCCTTGTCCTTTCTGAAGACCATGTAACTAATCAAAAAATTTTTGTGCCTGGAATTCAAATGTTTTCCTGAACACACATTACACTTGGCTGACTAGCATGCAGTATTTCGTATACATCGTCAAGATTTTTAAGAAGGCCTCTACAGTTCCATTAAATTACGTTTTCTCTTCCCATATTTGTTGAGCTACTGGAGTGTGTGCATTTGTTTTTGTCTCGTCTTTCGGCTGTGACTCTCACCTTTTTTGGTTTGTCGGGAGGCTTTGGCGTCGGACGCGTTCCTTGCGGTACACCGCAGGCAAGAACGGCCCGACGTCCATCTCATCGTCCCATGTCCTGTGTGTGCCCGTCGAACCGGGCCCCCCGGACTTGGCCCCTCTTCGGGGGCCCTTCGTTTGACCCGCCACCGCCGCACGTGTCGGGGGCACCGGTAGTGGCACGGGCGGTGCGGTGGCGGTGGGAGCCGGTGCGGGGCCCGTGGTGTCCATGGCACTCTCCAACACACCGGAGGATGGGGAGGCAGGGACGGGAGCGGCGCCGGTCCCGACGGAAGAGGTTGCCACCACAACCGCTGCTTCCTCAGCAGGCGGCGTGGTGGCGGGTTGGGCAACCCAGAGGCAACCAAGGGGGGGGGGGCGGGAGAGGGACCAGGTCAGACTCGCTGAAATGGGTCCCTGTGGAAACCAGACGCCACTCCGCCCCCCGGCGAGCTGCGTCGGCGTACCTCCCCAGGGGGAAAGAGGCGAACCTCTTTCGCCCTCTGGGAAGGTGATGTTCTCAGTTACCTTCACATTAATGATCGCCTTCTCCTGCTTAAACGTCTCGCACGTTCGAGAGTAGGCGGCATGGGTCCCTGGCAGTTGGCGCAGGTGAGGGTTGACGATGGACAATTATCAGAAGGATGATCATGCTGAGCACACTTTGCGCAGGTCAGACGACCACGGCAGGAGTTGGTTCCGTGCCCGAACCGCTGGCACTTAAAGCAGCGGCGCGGGTTTGGAATGTAAGGACGAATGGAGCATCGGATGAACCCTGCGTTGATATGGTCAGGAAGTGAGGAGCAGTTAAGGTCAGGGTAATATGTTTGTGGGGATTATTCTTATCATCTACGCATCGTGATGCGGCGCACGGCTGTGACACCCTGATCCTTAAGACCTTCAAGAATGTCGGCATCTGTCTCGTTAAGAAGATCTGCCTGAAGATCACACCCTGCGAGCTATTCAGGCTGGGTGGGGTGTGACCCTATGTCAGATCGACCATTTTCGTCTGACCAAGAAGTGTGGTTGCCTGCTGCTGGTTTTTTACCTCGACGAGCACTTCGCCTGTGCGTTGGTTTTTGGCATTGTAGGTTTCCCCATTATTCCATCAAGGTATTTTGTAATCAAAAATACTGACTGTGAAGCAAGAGGGCGGGCTGTGTCAAGAGATTCGATAACAAGGAAACGAGAGTATTTGTCTGGCTTTGGGAAGCTCATGCTTGGAAGTGGAGGGAAAGATACTTCGGTGCGGCCCCTTTTCAGGGACCGATCACGTTTGGAGGGGGTTTTGAATTTTCCATACAGCATAGAAAAAAAGCAGGGGACGGGGTACTTTCTTCTCAAACGTTACCCTTATAAGTGAGAGGTCCCGGAGCTCCCTGCCTGGTAAACAGACAGGGAGCCCATCCGCCGGAGCTTGACCTGGGCTCCGACGGCCACCGTTTGAGGCTTCTACCCTTCACCTGTAAATACATCACCACGGTAGGTTACAGTTCATGTTGGGGGCTCGGGGTCCGCGGTGTCGCCAACACCGTCACCATGAATACTCAAGGTGCCCCGTGCGAGGTGTACACGTACGTGATGCATGGTGAAAGAACATCCCAGCTCTTGTGGCGAGAGTCAACGTATATTGAGATTATGTTTGGGTTGTTTTTGTACGCTCTGTCAAGCCTTTCGTTTCAGGATGAGACGGCGTCGAGTGACGAACGCGGGACAAACAAGGACGCAGGAAGTCTTTGAGAACGTCGGCGATGAATTGGAGACCGCGATCACTTATAATCACGCGGGGAGCAGCATGACTCAGGACGACACAGTGAAGCAGGAACAGCAAAACATTGACTGCGGTCGCGGGTGCTACAGATTCTGTTTCTGCGTAGCGTGTGCGATCGACGCAGATGATGACAAAGCTATGGCCAGTCGACGAGCATAAAAATCGCCAGATAAGATCAATGCTGACTTGCTTAAAACCAAATACGGAATCTGGCATCGGCTGTATATGAGCAGGTGGAGTGCTTGTTGGCGACTTGTAGCGCTCGCACTGATGTCAGCTGGGCACGTAAAGCAGTACTTCGCCACACTCTTTTGGTCAGAAGAATCGCCATTGGGTGCAGTAGAGGGTTTTTATGATACCAATGCCACATCCGTGAGCTGCACCGAGAAGGGTCTGAGAGCTGGGGTGCTTTCGCAGCTCCGTTCCTAAAGGTTTATGGAATGGAAACGTCGGGTTCACAGCAGCTAAACATTAGAAAAAGTGTCTTCTTTCCAGTCGCGTTGATCATCATGAATTCGGGAAAGGCAGTGAGCATCTTCGTGCCGAAGGACACTTTTGCGAGTTACGACTAAGACATACTTTTGAAGTCTTTCCCCCCATATTGCGACTAAACCATTGGAAGCACGGATGCCAACCAGCCACAACAGCGCCTGGTGATCGGGGATAATTCGAAAAGGGCGACCATATATGTGTGAAGAAAATGCGGCTTTTAGAAACACCACACCCAAGCATTCTTCCTAGGTTACTGTGTAATTTCACTTACTCTTACTAAGGCAGCAGCTGGCGAAAGCGATCATATGCTGTCAGTTGTCGTGCCTCTGTATTAGTGCTACCACACGTCCAATGCCGGTAGTTTCTGCATGTATTTCGCTATGAGCACGGGGGTTATAGTTGCAAAGGATGGACGCCCATGTCAAAAGAAATTCCAACTGACAGTACGCCCCTTCGTATTCTGGTGTCTGTGTAAAGGCGACGCCAGGTGAGCGAAGTTAGGAACAAAACGACGGATGTACGAAGAAAGTCCCAAGAAGCTACGTAGTTATCGTACCTATTGGGGTTGCTTAAAGCTCTTGACAGCTGCAATCTTTCGAGAGCCTGGTCTGGCGCCATCCTTGCCTACAAAGTGTCCCACATTCAGCGTCAGATGTTCACAAACAGGGCATTTCTTTGAATTAGGCACTAGGCTGGTGCTTTCTAAGTCCTGGAGAACGGTGGCTCCACGTGTGTTATGCTTTTCAAATGTTCGTTTGTATATCACAACGTCGTGCAGACAACAAAGAGAGATTTCCCAATTTAAGCCTAGCGTAAGCGTGTCTATGAATCGTTTACACGTCGCAGGAGCGTTGCGGAGGCCGAAAGGAGTGACGTTGAATTCGAAAAGACCACAAGGAATAAAAAAAATGCTTTTATGCCGCCTCTCTCTGTCTGTCAAAAAATTACGCCCACCTCCCCTCGCGGGAACCCTGGTGTAATGCGACGCTGAGGGGGGTTCAAGCGCAAGCGGAGAGGAACCGACGACGACCGAATAGCGCCGGAGAGCGGCACACCGGTTACATGCGCAGCGCGCCCGAAGGAGAGGAGACCGCGGAGAGAGAGAGTACGGCATTCACTAGCGCGCAGCAGCGCCGCCCACCGGCGGAGTGACAGCGCGCTGGGCCGCACACCCGCAGTTGTTCAGAGAGAGTGTTCGCTCTCACTTGGGCACGCGCCGGCGGCAGTGCGTCTGCCACGGCTATGACGCAACACAATCCAACACAATCCGCTTTAATCCAATCGAATCCAAATCCAATCCAAGTCAAGCCAAGCCAAGCCAATCGAATCCAATCCAATGCCCCCTCGCGAGAGAATGTTCGCAATCGGAGAGGAGAGGGGGTAAGCGTAGGAGAGTGCGGACGCCGACGACGACGGACGCACGCAGGAAGGACAGGGCCGCCGACAAGAGATGCTCTCAGCGTCGCATCTAAAATTGCTGAAGGTAAATCAGTTGCGTAACCAGAATATTCCCACACTTCGAAGCGTAGGTACGGAGTACTTCTGCGGAGTGTCCTGCATTGCAATAAAGCAGTGTGAGCTGAAAAACCTAGTGATGTGGCCTATTATTCCGCTATTGTAACGGGCAGGTGGTGACGCATCCTTTTGTGTCGCATGCTGTTAAGCACGTGAGGTCGCTAGGCGAGTTGGTCTTGCCCATGATAACTGTGGTCGCGTGGACGCGAGTAACCACCGCTATATGAGGGCCTTGCCAAGTCAGTGGTGCCAGCTGGCACCAATGAGTGTCCTGAGCTGTTGAAACTCGCAGAGTTCGCGGGGAGGTAGGATTCGTTAGGAACCCAGAAACGTCGAGACAGTGCATCCTGCTGCGTTCTGCAGTTGCAAGTCACACCACAGTGATACACCTAGTGATCACGGAGCCGCAGTCCTTCTTGAACGATCGGCTATATTGTAGACATGAAGTCAACGGTCTCGCTCTCTACTATCGCCATAGTAGCGACATTTGCTACGCGGCAAAACTTTGTGCAATGCGGCGAGTTTTCAAGGCTACTTATGTTTGGCAATGTCGGATGACGTTTTGTGACTGCATTTGAGCTGTCCTTACTGATCAGAAAACTATAGCCGTCTTAGACAATACCCTTGCGTAGGTGGCCAACCTTGTCGTCCTCTGCCGTTGCGGGATTCACAGTCCAGCACAGTTTCAGTACGTCCTTAGTATACGGCGTAGGAGAGTCTCCGGCCACTTGTGCCTGCTGAGGAAGTGTGGGATCCGATCGCTGCTTCGTCGCCGTGCAATCTCAAAAGCAGTTTTTAATTTTTTCTACCAGTCGGCCGAAATGGTTACTGTGACCTCGATGTTTTTGAACCATGTAAATGCTGTGCCCGACCAAAAAAAAAACACGATGTTTGCCCGCTGCGCAGCAGTATGCCAGCTAAACCGGTCGAAGTGTGTGAACCTTTCATCGATGCTGTTTCCGTCGCTTCCTGTGAAAGTACGGCGCTCGCGGTGCGGCTGCCCGATGAAGATAGGCATTCTTCTATTGCTTTCTGTAGTCTCGTCCCGGTTTGATACCCGCGGTGGTGATAGACCGGTGATTCGGCGGCTCGGGGGAGGTTCTTAGGATCAGCCTTCCAGTAAGTTACCCAGCACCTCTACAACAAACGGTCAATATACACGGAGGCCTATTTACAAAAGGAAATGGGAACTAGTCAATTGAAGGAGGCGAGCAAGTGAACGGCTGTACGAGTAAGCAACGCCTTCTCTATCGTCATACGGCTACCCTGCAACACTTAACACATACCCCTTCAATCGGGTTAATTAGCACTACACCGCAACAGTCTCTGCCACTGCGTTCCATTAGTTTCCGACCATCTAGAAGCGTGGCAACATCGCTTAGAGTTTGCACGTGTGTTGCAAGATATTGAATAATATTTAGTGTGTTTTTCTATTATTCCGAAGATTGTGACACACACGGATGGCGTGGGTTCGTGTATTTTGTCGCGCACTGCACGGCTTCTATTATATTATTCGACAATGGCATGTACACCAAGAGAAAAATAGATGTAATGGTTCTCCTAAATGCAGCTATAATATTGCAACAAAAAGATTTTATGGTATCCCAACGACAAGTTTTATACCGCGGTTTTTTCTGGCATTTAAAAGACGTCTCATACATGGACTCCGGTATGCATTCAAAGCAAATTTTGTGGCTGTTTGATATGGTTCCTGGATTCTAAACCAGATATTTCTCGACCTTAACAAACCCCGATCTATATGCTCTAAAAGAAGTTGAGTAAGCCGGATACTAGTAGGAAACTTTTCCGATTAGTTGTTGAGCCACTTTTTTAGTATGGAATGCACCCAGGCTATATGTTCCGTAACCTTTTTGTTCTAGTTTGCCAGCTGTCACAAAATGACATATCTAGGGGGGGGACACCAGAACGCCTATTCCCATAGTGCGTGGCGCGCTTGGAAAAAAAAGTGGAGAGTTCGTAAGAATTTTTACACCTGTACTGACATCATCTTATATTAAACAAATTTGGTAAAATTACTCTAGTATGTCCGGTGAACGTTCAAAGCCAATATTCAGTGTAGATAACGGAGAGCAGTTGCACAAAAAAATTACGCAGTATTTGCAAGGGCACCACAAAAGCGATACGAAAATCACACGGATCAAAAGCGCACAGACCAACTTAGCCAGTGATGGCTGAAACTGTCCACTTGACTGTTAATACTTTCTCCAGCAGCATGATGATAGTGCATTTATAACTTATTTTTGTGCGCCCGAATACAAGATTGGTTTGTAGGATTGCAAACCTGACGTTGGTGGTCTTACCGTCAGAAAGCTTAACTCGTCGCTTGGTGTAACCAAAACTGACTACGCCTGTCTACGGTAGACGACGTAATTTATGCGTTATCTCATCGCCGTTGTGAATTTTGTCGTTTGAAGGAACAGCGCAAGGACGTGGACGACAGAACGTAAAAAAGACAGTACAAGCGCTGTCTATTTTAGCTGCATTGTACAGACTGCAAATGTTGGTGGTAACATTTGATATATATTATGGAGAATGTCCGCATACTCAATGTGGCTCTGGAAAGTATTCGCTTCTAGCAGTTGCTGCTATGGTAAAACATTTGTTTGAGCCACTGAAGTGGGAGTGGTTTCCAAGGGAATGAATCTTGAGATGAGCAAGAAGCCTTCCCTGAAGAGGATGGGAATTGCTGGACGTCCACATGACTACAGTGACCAGGTTCTCCGATAGCACAGGGGTAGTGTCGACACCACATTATATCATTATGTAAAGTACCCGGTTGTGCACAGAATTAGAATTTCTCAGATTATTCAGAGGAAACCTGCTGCAGGCGGAAATGTGCATAACGGTATTGGTTCGTATTCCGGGGAGTAGCTATTCTTCTTCTGTGTAGAGCTACGGTTAGTGACCAGGACGCTTTCTCTTTTCTGATCGGCAATAATGAAAAATATCTCGAAATGTCGAGGTGGATAGACGATGTGATCTTCTCAGCAGCCCGAATCGAGAGTGCGTTGGCCCTGTGATAAGCCACATTGTTGCCCAGAAGTGAGAAAGAGGAAAGTCCAGAAAATGGTTACTCTTGGGCAGCGTTGACGGAGAGAGAGTAACTTTGAAGGAAAAGGGTTGACCTTCTTGGCTAAGACCTTCTCCAGGCCACTTGAGGTAATAATTAGGAGAGTCCGTGATAATAGTTGTGTGCTTCGTATAATTCAGGGGTAATTCGATGGCTAACACCTCAGGCCCCAAAGTTAGCGATGTCTTAATTGATACACAAGTGATAATCATCGTCACTGTAGCGACCTGCTACTTTGTATAAACGGTTATGGGAGTTATTGGAGTGCGTACAGGTCACACCTGCAGGCTTTCCATAAATCGCGCATGCTCATGCCTTCGCGCACGTCTCCATCAAGGATACATGCCACCTTGCGTATATTTTGGTGAAGAGCGAAGCAGGATTTCACTTATGAAACGGTAAGGGAGGGGCTGAATGGAAGTATATTGCCGACATGCTCACTTCGAGGGCTTGATTGGTGTTTTGGTAAAACTGAGGGGTTGGCTTGATAGGCGACCGTCGATAAGTTTGGATCCTGTGTTGCGGAGGCAAAATTTTGTTAGTTTACTAGATTAATGTGGAATTTTACCATTGTTTCAATCTGTCTTTCAGATTCCTGAATGTGTGACTTATGCAAAGGTTGAAATGCTTTGACGGTGATTTCAAAGGTCTGTGCGACCCGTAGCATGGCCATGATTGGAGTTCAGAGTTTGCATTGAAGATGCAGGCAGTGCTGTTTTTTGTTTTATTCAATTACCAGGATGATGATGACAAATAATGCCGAAGCCATGTCCCACAAATATAAAAAACCTTGGTTTCTTTTGTGTTGACATGGAAAATTGCATTCGCAACAACGCGGAGGTCTCGCGAATTATATCAGGCACAAGTTCGCAAATACTGGAACTTTATAAACTTAGTATGCAGAAACATTGTTAAGAATCTGCCTGACCGCTCTGAATGGCTTTCTAACAAACACCATGTCAGAGGTGGCTTCGAAACAGAGCAGTGTGATTTTACGTAAGTTCTTTCTAGGTAGGGGATTTATGGGACGCCTTCGCGTAACATTTAAGTGTAGCCTTTTGCTGTCAAATAAAGGTTGCAAGGGCGCTGATCGCACCTAAACTGGTGGGGAGAACGGCACGCGGGAGATCACTCCATGAACACTGGGCAGAGTACGCCAAACGCAGAGCTGTGCTTGGCGTGAGATGGTATTACCGGTCGGCACTGTTTTTTTGTGCATGTGTTATGGCCCAAAACCAGCTTAAACGGCATAGGTGCTGGAATTTGCAGCGATTAGATTTTTTCAGGCGCTGTCCTAGCCTTCCCAGCTATAAAAAGCACAACCCTGTCCTTTTTTCGTTTTGGGACGTCGTGAATCAAACTAGGGTAATCAGCACTGTTTATTTGGCTAATAGTGTATGTAAAAATGCTTAATTGTACCTTTTGTCTACTTTTCTTATCCCAAATGCTTTGTTATGTTACGGGCTTCCTTTCTCAGTCTCCACTTTCTGTGTCGGCGAAAGGGAAGCTCCTTGTTTGCAGCCCGTACCCTTCATTGGCTGGATGTTTTTCCGAAATATTTGTCACGTTATAAGAATGGACGCCGATAATTTCATGTTTATGTATTTTGAGTTTATATATTTCTGTGCGCTTCCATAAAATGACTAATTTTCAAACATATTGCACGCATTTATTCTCCCATCTGCTTCCAAATTTTTATTATATTAGGTTCCCATTCCGCACGTCAACGTTTTCTTTACCGTCACCCATCAGGGGACCGATTAAATACTGTATTCTTCAACCAAAGTCGTGGCCACAGTATTTTACTTTTTTGTTCGCTTATGTAGCCTTATTGTGTCCTCCACCAATGTGTGACGACACCTCTTGAGCTTTCCCTGCAGTCTGGTGTCATATACTGTGTCTGATAGGGCGCAGACTAGTTTTATTTCAACTTGAAATTATCAGGTGGGCCATTTTTACCTCGATATTTTATTTATTTGCGGGCGAATGCGTTCATTACCTATAATATTATCAAGACAAGCCTGAGTAGTATGTTTAATCAGTTATTTTGAAAACGCAATTCATGGCGGTTCATTGCAGATTCTCTGGCCAGAAGCTGCGTTGTTGGGCGTCAGTTTTTTACGACTCTGGGGAGCTTGATGCTTACCCTATTCACTACAGATTAGTCATCCTCACGACTAATCCACTCACCCTCGCAGCCAGAAGTAGGACATCAACTTGCATTACGCCTGGAGTGAATTTGTCAATTTTAGCTCATTTTTAATGTGTTTTTTATTTGCTCAAGCAGTAGGAATCTGTATTTTCGCACGGTGGTTGGGATATATGGACTCTTGTGCACGGACAGTTTGGGCTGGTTCCACACTTTATAAATATCTTACGTAGAGTGCTGCAGGCTACCTAACTTGTAGTCATAGGGGTCGTTTGAAGCGGCGGAGGTGACAGCGCGAGTGAAGCTGTCTTTTATTTTCATAGCGGTAATTTTCGGCCGGCTACAAATGAACACAACGCGAGAAGTGAAGGAAGGCTCACACTAACGCGCAACACTTGAAACTAGACAAGCTGTACGCAATATTCAAGAAAATTACGAAGGATTAGGTCCACTATTTCAGACGATGTGCTTGTCTTACCTGCCGCTACGACGAATATTCTATCACTGGTGCTATAAGTGTGAGCTTGTTTCATTTTTTTGGAAACGGTAATATTGGACATTGTCTTGGAGGTGCGTACGCTATGATGTCTTTCTCGTTCAAGACAAATGTTGCCACGATTATGGCGAATGCTGGTGTTTTTTGGGAATTCTTGGCCAATCTCCCTGTGTGGGACGCTTGGCTTGACAAACGTTTGCCGGTGACGCTGTGTTGTATTTTTGTGCGCTGGACGCTGTAGCAATAACCAGAATGAAGACGGAAACGTTGCAGGGCGAAAAGAAAAGAGGATACGGAGGTGACGACGATCGAAAGTCTTTTACAGTTGTGGCAGTATGCTGTAAATACAGTAATTTTTTCTTTAAGGTGACTTCAAACTCCTTTCCTCCACATCTTATGGCGCCTGGAAACCCGGGAAGAACGACGTCGGGGCCACCAAAGTGGCGGAACGAACCAAAGTGGCGGAACGATGAGATCTCGGGAAAGATTCCTAGTCATCGGTATATCGGCCTTTTGTAGGACACCAACGATGCGGACGGCGGACGGCTACAATCGCCAGAGCTGCGGGGGCGCTGCCCAAATGCAACTTACGGAATGGACAGCCGAGACCGCGACACTTATGCATCCCGACCTCTCACGATTACCGTGGATGGGTGCAGACAGTGATTCCGCAGTGGCAAGATGAGTGTCGCAGCTTATCGAAGAACAAAAAAGACACTACTGCAACAGCACGAACGTAGTTAAACATGGTCTTGGATGCAGCCTGAAAAACTAAAGGTCCAAAGAGACAGCAAAGGGACTCGCTCGGATGCTGTGCATTGAAGTAAGGGCAACATAACATTTAACCATCAGGACCACAGATGTGTGCAGTATGTTGAATTTTCTGTGCGACTTAGGCAGAGCTGAAGTTGTGCTAAGACGGTTAAATGATGAAATGGAAGATTTTCTCGGCAAAGACTGCCTAGTTGAGAAATTTTCAACAAACCAACATTGAATAGGAACTTAAGATAATTGACATTATGAGCCGGTCGCTCAATCGGTTCAAAGACGACTAGAACGACACTAGAGAACAGTGTAGCATAAGTGAGACATTTATTGGATCGGCAATTTTAAAGAGGTTTTTTGCCCTAATTAAAGCGTGCTATACGAACAATTTAATTTTGAATTTGCTGCTGACCACGTTATCTCGCCAGAAAGAGCGCGTCCACCACATTTTTCACCGCAAGTAAAAGGAGAGACTACGTCACATTCCTTGTCTACCCTTGGCATCCAAGCTAACGATTTCTTGTATTCTAGCCCACCTGAAAAAATTACACCATCTTCCCATTAGGAACCCCGATGAGGATGCGAACCATCGTGGGGGTTCCGTGAGATTCCATTACGTTGCCGTTACGTTCAGTGGTCTGTTGTTTAGAAGCGCCAGAGGGAATTCCGTGTCCGTGTCCACACCCGTGGCAAAGCCACGCAAGTCCGTTGTATGACAGTGAGTAGGCGGTGGTTCTCGAGGTGCCGAAACTTGTCAGTCATGTTCTTGTCGCTGTTGTCGTCTCTGTGGTAAAATTGGTAGTCTCCGTCAGCTTTGGTGAGGTAAAGGTTGTTGACGTTGGTGCACCGGCTGATAGCAGCGTACACGCCCTCCTCTTCGTGGCTTTGTCTTCTTCTTCTTCTTCTTCTTCTTGAGCGGTTCCCCTACAGGAAGATGACGACGGTGGTTGAACGCGAAGCTATCTCGTGATGGCTTAGCAACATATACGCCCTCCTCTTCGCAGCTTTGTCTTCTTCTTTTTCAGCGGTTCCTCTACGGGAGGAAGACGAGGGTGGTTGAACGCGAAACTATCTCGTGATGGATTATTTGATTGGCAAACCCCTAGGGGCATCCTTCCAATCATCATCAGAGGCGGTGCGGATGGGGTACGAACAAGTGACATGCCTCCGGGCAAGAGATGCTTCGCACCGAAGTGTTGGTGAGGTAAAGGTTGTGGACGTTGGTGCACCGGCTGCGAGCAGCGTACACGCCCTCCTATTTGCAGCTTTGTGTTCTTCTTCTTCTTCTTCTTCTTCTTCAGCGGTTCCCCTACGGGAAGATGACGACGGTGGTTGAACGCGAAGCTATCTCTTGATGGATATTTCGGTTAGCCAAACCCTAGGGGCATCACGCCACAATCATCGTTAGAGGTTCTGCAGACGGGGCAAGGACAAGAGACATCCCGCCGAGCAAGAGATGCTCCACATCTAAAAGTCGTCGGAGTGTACCGGGAGCTACAATCTGCGCATAAATCCGTGTAACAACTTTAAAAGGCTCTGACAGCCAATCTCCTAAGCATCATAAAAGGAGGGTTTTACCAGAGGGAATCGAAACGCGAGATGGCACGCACAAATTTGCAGTGAATGGAACCAAAGGCTCACAGATTGGCAATGCCCGTAAGGGACGTGTAAGGTTGATGAAAATAGGTCACAGCTGATGTTGTGTGGAGAGCAACAATGCCTCACACATGGACAGTTCAATTGACAACGCACTATGCTCGAGGAATGCATGAAAGGCGCTAAAGAAGTCTGTTCTAGTTGCTGAAGACGTTTCATCAGAGTTTAAGGCCGTGGTAGATGGGCTGCGCAATTCAACCTAGATACGCCGACTGTAGCGGTACTCCCGGCGTTTGCTCCAAACGAGGTGTCCTCATTGCCGCCTCACTGCTTCAGCGGATTTCACGGGGTAACGCATATTTTGGTCAGAGCCTGTGCAGTGTACTATTATGTAATCTTATAGCACCTTGATGTTGAAATATTCAAGGGTGACTGGTTATATGTATTTGTGTGTGGGCCGGAAAGGATGTTACATTTTGCTCATCGGATGAACAGGATTTACACAGAATAAAGACGGCGACAATGCAGGGGGAGACTGAAAAGAGAAGGAAGACGACGAATGCTCGGACGCCATGACGCCAATAGAGTTATTCTTCCTTTCGCTTTCGCTTCGGAATGCTTTCTTCAACATCGTATGTCATAAGAAGTGGATAAAACGAGTCCGAGGCTGCCCCAAGAAAAAAACTGTACTTACAGCCGACTGCAATGAATCTACCTGGCTTACCATCGTCGTCGTCTCATTATCTTCTTTTGTGTCCGACCCTGCAAGATCCTCGTGACCGTCCGGCACAGCAAAATGCTACATCCTCCCGGCCCTTCAAAGAAATGACGCTAGACAATTTCCCTTGAGTATCGTAACTGCACAGCACCTCTGGGCGGTGATCCGTCAGTGAAGGGACCATGTAGGGTCAGACCCCGACGTTCATTTAAATCCAGTCCTTTCGAGTGCGCTCAGTCAGTCCGATGTTGACACTGCCACAGGTGCCCTCCTTTTCGGCGTGCGTGAAGTGTATCGCTGACGTTGACCTACCCATGGTGGAATTCGCAGCGCATCTTTTACGGCCCAAATTCTGATTGAAATTCTTCAGCAGCCTCAAAAGAGCGTCTGCCGCTCTTTGCTCGAGCTATGTGCTTTGGCAATTCTACTGTCCGTGTATGAGGCATTCTTCTCCCTACAAAACGCTCACTTTGACCTGTGTCCATCGAGCTGTGACGTCCTTTACGAAAAATGGGAATCTTCGGATCTTTTTCCAATCTCTTGCACTTCACAATAAATATTTGTGTCCCATCTCGTCTTTTCGATTCCGCAGTTAAACCACTCGTATTGTCATTCTTGGAACGTTTGATGTGAGGAGCTTCTAAAGATTTAATGTCTTTGATGAGCAGACAGCGCAGCAGCTCCCGATCCTCTGCGAAGAATCTTCACTAACCTTAAAAACGAGGCACCTTTAGCTTGGATGTCACGTGTAGACAACAAACGGAACGTGTTCTCGCCATTTGCTTGCGTTGTTCTCTTCATTTTATGGGAGGGCAGATTCTGGCGAGTAACGTATTCAGCGGTGTTTTCAAAATCGGATGGTTTGTAGCACCCTATAGTTAGGGCAAAAAACTCTTTCAAGGTTGCTGATCAATTGAATGTGGTAATGATCTTACACTGTTCTCTTGTGCCAGCCTTGTTCTCTGTTGTTGGATGGTCCAACCGGCTCATCTGGTCTTATTATTTAATGTCTTCATTCTTCAATCATCTGGCCTTCATATAGCATGTCGTGGTGAATTCCTCATTTATCAGTCTTTGTCCATGAACTGCTCAATTTCGTCATTTCACCTGTAATCACAACTTCAGTTCTGCATCAGTCGCGCTGAAAACTGTTCAACACAATACGCACATCTATGGTCCTTACGGTCAAGCTTAATAATGCCCTTGGGTCGCTTCACACTCTCCGAGCGATTTTACTTTCTCTGTCCCTTTGTGCCTTTAGTTTTTCAAGCAGCATCGTAGGCTGAGTGCAACAGCGTTCGTTTTGCTGGGGTGTCTCTTTAGTGCTGCGATATACGGCGACACTCACGTCACTGTCCATGGAATCACAGTCTCCACCCACCGAGGGCAATCGTGGTCGTGAGAGGCGAAATGCATAACCGCCGCGCTCTCGTCTGTTTATTCCCTCGGTCGCCTTTGCGCAGCACCAGCGTGGCACCGGTGACTGTAGCCGTCCGCGGTCGGCATCGTTGGTGTCCTTCTAAAGACGGGTGGTGCAATGACTTGGAATCTATACGAGGATCTCAACCACCTTATCACCTACGCTGCCCTTTCATTTTGGTTGGTACCCGTTCTGCCAGCTTGGTGGCCCCTGGGGTGTACTGGCGCCCTCTGTGGAGCGCCCGCGCACTGTGTGCGTTTGTGTTGCATTACCTTGTTACTAGATGTCGTTGCGGTGGGACCCACGTGATGCTAATGATCCAATCACGTGCGTATGCGTGTCCGGTGGTGCCGTTGTGATGTGAAATTAATCATTCTTTGTCTGGGGTTGTAACAGCGAGGTCGCACTCTTTCTTGTGGGCGTGTGAGTGGGCCAGCGCGGTGCACCTTCGCTCCCGTCGCTGCCGAGGCCGCTCGCCGTCGCTCACGACACATCTTTTGGTGACGAGGATGGGATCCTTTTCTTCTGCTGCGACATCGACATCGTCGACGGTTCCGGCAGAATGAAAAAGTGAGTGCGTTGTTTGACCGCGCTCGAGTGTGACTGTCTGGCATCGCGAGGCCTAGCGTTCTTTTGTGTTGACGCTCGTCGAACCGTCGCCTAGGCCTCGCCCTACTTCGTCTTCTGCTTCTGCTCCTTCGTCTCTCTCTCCTTCCTGCTTGGCAGCATGGGCCTCTTCGATAACCTGCCCGTTTTCCTCGAATTGCCGGGGCCGCCTCCGATTCCGTGGCATAACTGGAGAAAATTGTTTCAGGCCCATCTCGAGGCGGCTGGCGGCAGCGAGTGGAGCGACGGACGGCGCACGTCGGCGCTCGTCAGCGTTTTGGGTAGGGAGGGGCAACGGAAGTATTTTGCCGAGACGGAGCAGGAGGAAGCAAGGAGGGACGCCAGTAACGTGACTGACTCTAATGTGACCCACCCTAACGTGACCGACTCCACCTCCGTCTCTTGTGTGACCGCATCATCGGCTTCGGCTGTTTTGAAATTCGACTAACTCGTGGAGCAGCTAGACCGGCTCTTCGCCGCGTCCACAAATACGATTGTTGAACGATAACAGTTCACAAGCCGTCGTCAATTACAGGGGGAAAGTTTTCTAGAATACGTGACCATTCTAAAAGAGAAAGCCGTACGTGGCAAGTTCGGTCTGACGTACGCGGAGCGCGTCCGAGATCAAATTATTCATGGAACGTCTAACCCCCAAGTGAGAGAAAAGCTGCTCACGCATGGTGAAAAGTTGTCTTTGGCGAAAGCGGAAGAGATTAGTCGGAGTTTTGAGTCTTTGTCTTTGGCGAAGCAAGCTTTTGGTTCGCATCATCATCAAGTACAAGCGGTAGGACGGCGCGGAGAAGGTGGCGTCGCGGAAGATGGCAGTCGGGGAAGCCGGCGCGCTCAAGATGGCGGCGTGGAGAATCAAGATGGCGGCACAGGAAGTCAAGATGGCCTGGCCAGCCGGGGAGGCCCCGACGTCATTCCACCGGGTTCGGGAAGACAAGTTGGTGGCCCCCAATATGGGCGTTTCCATTCGCAGTCAGCTGCAGAGTTTCGCGGTGCAGTCCAGCCATAGACGTTTGCACGCAAGCTTCAGTTGTGAGAACGATGCGGAAATAAATGGCATAATTCAACATTTAAAAATTGTCGAGCCCGCAATCGGCGCTGCAACTCTTGTAACAAGTGGGGACATTTCGCGTCGATGTGCCGCAAGCCGGCACCAGTGCATCGAGTTTCTTCGAAGGAAGCTACGGGCTCCGCTCCGACACCGGAACCTGTACAGCATCCAACATCCACGGAGATCAACTCATCTTCGAGATCTTCCGTCTTAACAGTCAGCACTTCTCCGAGGAAGGACTTAGTCGTCCAACCGGAAGCCAGCGTCAACAATCCTCCGAGAAAAGACTTAGTCGTACAAGCCGAAGTCAGCGGAGTGACCATGCAACTCTTGGTCGATACCGGAGCATTCGTGTCGTTGATGACTGCGAAGATTTCAAGCGTCATTTCAGTAAACAGCATGCCTTGTGAAGGCCTCCGTCGACTTGTGGAATTTTCCAAGCAGCGTATCATCCGCGGCTCATTCCAAGCTCCTGTTCAAGTCTTGCAACGGTCTTGCTCCGTCACATTCTACGTCACAGACGAAGGGACATCGCTTTTGAGAATCGACGCCATCCAGCAATTGGGTATTCAGATCGACGGTGGTCTCTTACGTGTCGACTAGCATCGGTGTGTGCAGTGCAGTGTCCCGTGAACGTGCCCTCGGGTTTCGAACATCTCTTCAACGGCGAGTTGGGTCTTGTCAAAGACGTCTCGCATAAGATCCAACGGCGGCCAGGTGTGACTCCAGTTGCATCTAAGCTACGACGATTGCCTCTTGCTCTCCGTGATCCAGTGTCCAGCGAGCTGCGACGCCTGGAGGACAATGATGTCATTGAACGTGTCGACGCCTCGGAGTGGGTTTCGCCACTCGTCGTCGTCCGGAAAAAGAACGGTGACATTCGGCTGTGTGTGGACCTCCGGGAACCGAATAAGGCAATTATCATTGATGGGTATCCTTTGCCGCATGTCGAGGAGCTGTTGCAGATGTTTCATGGTGCTGTTTGTTTTTCTAAGCTCGACTTAGCGTCGGCTTATCATCAGTTGTTGCTGGAAGAGGGAAGTAGGGACTTAACTACCTTTGTGACTCATGAAGGCTTATTCAGGTTTAAGAGGGTGTGTTTTGGTCTGGCGTCGGCGCCTGCGGTCTTTTAAAAAATGATGTCTCAAATCTTGAAGAATTGCAAAAATGTCGTTTGCTATCTTGATGATATTCTTGTGTGGGGAAAGACTCAGTCTGAGCATGACTCGAGGTTGGTTGAAGTCTTGACATGTATAACAAACAGTGGCATGAAGTTGAACGACAAATGTCTTTTTTCGGTCAAAGAACTTGATTTTTTAGGTCACATTATTTCGGCTGAGGGCATCTAACCTTTGGAAAGCAAAGTAAAAGCTATAGTACATGCTCCGGCTCCTACGGACATGAAGTCACTGCAATCATTTTTAGGTCTTCCAGGATACTATGCCAAGTTCATAAAGAACTATGCAGAGATTGTTGAACCACTGCGCCTCATGCTCAAGAAGGGTCAGACGTTTTGTTGGTCTGATGATGCTCAGCGCAGTTTCGATCAGTTGAACGCGTGCCTCACTTGTTCTATTGTGGTGAAGGTCTTTAATCCTGACTTGCCTGTAGTAGTTACTACCGACGCATCTGATGTGGGAATTGGCGCGGTACTACAGCAGCGGTATGGTTCTAGGCTTGAAACCGTAGCCTTTGCTTCTAGAACTTTGTCGGAGACTGAGAGAAAATACTCTGTGGGAGAGCGCGAAGCGCTGGCGTGTTTGTTCGCGTGTGAAAAGTGGCACATTTTTCTTTGGGCTAGACGGTTCACGTTTAGGACTGACCACCAGGATGTAGTTGCTTTGTTATCCGCAGGTGATGCAGGTCGGAGACCTTTAGGATTTCAAGGTGGTCGGCTCGTCTGCTGTACTATAATTTTGACATCGAGTACTGCAAAGGATCAGAAAATCTGGTGGCTGATGCTCTATCGAGATTACCCATTCAGACCGGTCAAGAACTTGTTAAGGAGGAAGAGATAGTGTCACTAGTAACATCAGTAGTCGATAAAGAAACCGTGCAGCTGGCAACGAAGGCAGATGTGACGTTGCAGAAGGTAGCAGATTATGTGTGTAAGGGTTGGCCAGATAAGAAAAAAGTACACAGTGAATTAACAGCTCATTTTCATGTGAAGGATGAACTTTCTGTGGTGGACGGTTTACTCATGCGTGATGACCGTGTAGTTATTCCTTGTGTACTTGTACCTACGTTCCTCCAGTTAGCACATGAAAATCATCAAGGAATAGTACGTACGAAACAACTTCTCCGGGAACGTTACTGGTGGCCTCAAATGGATCGCAATGTTGAAGAACATGTAAAGCATTGTCACGTTTGTCAGCTGGCAGACAAGTCTGCTAAGCCTCATGTAGCTCCGTTGCAGCCAGTGGAATGGCCTGAAGGGCCTTGGCAAAAGTTGGGAATGGACATCGTCGGTCCGTTAGATGTGTCGTACCCCCGATTTCTTGTTACACTAGTCGATTACTACTCTAAGTGGCCTGAGGTTCTGGGCACAAATTCCATTTCAACTGAGGATGTCATTAAGTTGTTGGACTGGTCTTTCAGTCGGGAAGGGCTCCCTGAGGTTTTAGTGACGGATAATGGACCCCAGTTTGTCTCCAAACAAATGCAAGAGTATCTAAAGGAGAAAGGTATCCGCCACGTGTTCTCGTCGAATTATTACCCTCAGGCTAACGGCCAGATTGAACGGTTTAACAGGGTTCTCAAAGAACATTTACAGGTAGCCAGACTTGAAGGCAAGGATGCTTCGAAAAGCATTACACAATTTCTTAGGGCGTATAGGGTCACACCACATTCAGTGACAGGTCTCTCTCCAGCTTTTTTGCTGCACAGACGTCAGCCTCGTTCCAAAGTGGATATTAGCAACTTCAGGATACGTAAAAGGCAGCAGAATCGGACAATTTTCGGCCTCTTGTTCGGAATCAGGTCTTCACGAAGCAGCATAAAGCTAAACAGTACTTTGACAGAAGGAAAGGTGCGCAGCAGATGCGCATAAAGGTGGGAGATGTCGTGAAAGTTATATTTCGTAAGCAATAATTTCTGAAGTATAGTAAGCCGTTGACCGTGGAAGCTCAGGTTGAACCTTTCACCTTTAAGCTCAGTGATGGAAAGATCTGGAACGCTTCAAAACTCACAGTCATTCCGAAAGGAATTGAGGTTGGCTCGGCACCGTATTCTTTGAAAATGTTGAACCCTCTTCGAGGCATAAAGAGTTTTTATACTCTTTGTCTAACTGAGACATTTGTGACAGTCAGTCCCCTAGTCTACCGTTGACAGATGGTGCAAACCCCAGTGTCCAGACAGACTCTGATCGGTCAGAGCTTCCTTGCAGCGCAAGTTCTGGATCCGTAGTTCCTCAGGAAACGGTACAATGTCAGCAAGAAAATAGTGAGCAAACAGATCCAAATAGCCATGTAGACAACACAACGGAAAATGAGGGGGCGTCTGGGTCGTCAGATAATTCAAGTTCATCGTCTACGCATCCACGCCGTAACACTAAGCAGCCTCAGTGGTTTCGCGACTATGTGCGGTAGGGGGTAGACGTATGGGTTCATGCCTTGTCATGTTGGACGTGTCATGTCTTGTGTTGAATCGTATATTACCATTGAAAGTGTTTATGGACGGTTTTTTCTTAATGGGTCTTTAAAAAAGTCTTACTCTGTTACTTGTCGTGTGTCCAACTTACAGGAGTGTGCGCGACTCTGCTAGTCATACTTCCATTGCTCCTGCGCAAGTGATAGTGCTTTTGTGGGACTATGTAGGACTGTCCTGAGCGACTCAGTGCTTTTGTGTGGTTCAAGTGTAAGGACGATGCATACGTTCTTTAAAGCAGGGGGGAATGATGTGGAGTATGTATTTCGCAGAGTGTGCGAACATCTTTTGCACTGTGAGATGAAGTGGTGTAGTGGCGCCCTCTGTACAGCGCCCGCGCACTGTGTGCGTTTGTGTTGTATTAGGTTGTTACTAGATATCAATGAGGTGGGACGCACGTGATGCTAATAATCCAATCACGTGCGTATGCGTGTCCGCTGGTGCCGCTGTGATGTGAAATATATCATCCTTTGTCTGGGGTTGTAACAGCGAGGTCGCACTCTTTCTTGTGGGCATGTGCGTGGGCCGGCGCTGTGCGCCTTCGCTCCCGTCGCTGCCGAGGCCGCTCGCCCTCGCCCATGACACAACAGCCCAGAAGTCTTTCCCCTGGGCTTCCAGGCAAAACAAGAAATGAAAGAAAAGAGTCCGAAGCCACAGAAAAATAAAGAATAACTCTATATACATTATATTGAATTTCCCTTTACGTGATCATGGCGTCGGAGCGTTGTCTTCCAGCTCTTCCTTTCAGTCGACCCCTGCCTTGTCCTCTTCACCCTTCTGGGCAAATTCTGTTCATCCGATGAACATATTGTAATACGCTGGGCGGCGGCCCTTGGGGCACGCACACACGAGCGCTTGAGATATTCATAGCTTTTTACCTTCCGTGCGGTCGCCGCAATCTTGGCGATCTCCCTATTCGGAGTATGCTTACTTCACGAACGTGCGCAGAGGACGCTAGGCAGTCGTCGCGAGGCCCGCGCTCACTTCCGCACGGTCGGAAATATATTGGTATTTTTAACAGCGAAAATAAAAAATTACAAAATGCTAAACGAGATGCTAAGAGACGTGAACACCAGCGCAGTGACGGCTTCGTAGCGTCCAAGTCATGCTTGCGCAAGGCTACCTCCATGAATGCCAGCACACTAACCGGCGAATTCATGTTATCACGTACGATATTGTGCTTTTTAGTACAAAGCGCCTAATAAGCGGCAAAAGCTGTGACCATGACCGCCGCATGTACATTTTCTTATGGTACATTCAAAATGGGAATATGAAGTTTCTAAAATTTCCCATTACGCCACACCCTATTTTGCCCGCACAAAACGTCCAGGACCAGCACCCTGCTCTGAACAGTACTCTCACAATTTGTTGCTTTGGAAATCGTTTGCCTAGCCTTGGGGGTTATTAAATTAAAGTCATGCTCTACTATGAACCTGGTTCTACCTTTCCTTGCAAAAGGCGTCTCCAACGCCAGAGGCATAGGAAAAACGTCGGTGATTCTGACGTCAAACTGACGACAACTGGGTTGCGAAGCTGAGGCTGTAAAGGCTATGGCAGAGATATTAGCTGTTCTTCATCAGCTGAGCATTCGACGTGATGTCGGCGCAGCAAAATTTGCTAGGTCTATACTTGCGCTTTAAAGACGCCTTTTCAAACGTTTTCCACTGGTTATGCTGCAGAAAAAAAAACGAAAATTTTGAGAGAACGCCATAGTTTTGCTTCTTGGTGGGCCGTTCGGTTTCACTTTCGCGCTACCTGCTATTAGCCTTGCTTACCCCTGATAACGACTTCGGTTCAAGGTGAACGCTCATAAAGCAGTGTGTGCTTGGAATAGCAAAAAATGAAAGATGCTATCACTGTAGCGTAGGACTTGAAAGTAACGAAGGTGTAAGTAAATTTCACGAATATCACGAAGGTTTAGGTCACGGTTGCAGCCTATTTGCTTTTTACTCGAGCCATGACGACCGTTACTCCACCATTGTGGATATGCATGAAACGCCTCTCATTTTTTACAAGTGATGATTATTCGCCATCACCTTGTAGGGGCGTACGGACTGACGTGTCTTTCTTGTTCCGAGCAAGTCTTCCCACGATTGCGGTGAACGGTGCAGTATTTCGTGTTCCGAGCAGGTTTTTTCACAACTAGAGAGAACGATGAAGGTTTGTTGGCAAATTTTGGCTAATATTTCTTACTGGGAATTCTTGGCTTCACAAATGTGTGCTCGGGACTGTGGGCCATCGCCGCGAGGAACGCACGCACAAGCGCTCAGAATGTTCTTGGTTTGGTTCCCTACCAAGTGGCGACGCGAGCCCCTCGCTCAGGAGCGCACGATCGGCAATTTCTCGGCATATTTAACAGCGGACACCGAAACTTAAAGTTTGATGAACAGCTTCCCTGTTTAAATATTGTTTCCTTTACAGTCAATCGTAATACTGCTAAGGTTCCAAACATTGTTCATCTGCAAAACCCAAAACGACCTGCGAGAACGTAAACATTACATAGGGAACGCTAACAAGAAGACGCCTACAAGTATTTTTTTGTCAAAGCTATACTAATAACAAGTTGATGAAAATTGGCCTGTTAGACCATTTATACAGTACTTTTAGACCATTTATACAGCATTCAGCAGCGAAGTTGCAATCCCTACAGAGGTCCCGGCTTTTATTCATACATGTTCCTCTACGGGAGCAGTATGGTTACAGAAAACAACTCTGCTCTTGTTTCATCAAAACTTTCCAAACCATACTTGTGAGAGTTTGAACACTAACACGACTGAAACATTACGCTAATTTTTAATCAGTTGTCACAAATGGCTAGTTTGGAATGAATGAAGTAGTACCTATGAGCAGAATTACCTGCTTAGTTCTGAGTCTCGTGCTAAAAGAATTTGCTTACAATCCAACTTCCTAGAGCATTAACGGTATTTTTTTTATATTGGCGATTCATTAAGTTGCCCAAATATGCTTGGGCTTTACTACTTCAATGGTATCTTTTGGCCGTCTACTCCATAAAATCTATGATTCCTGCTTGCACGCCTCAGAATGAGTTCTCAACTTACGTACATTTGATAGTTTTAGTCATCACTGTTTCCAAATTTCAATGGTAGTGGTGGCCAGTCTGCAAGCAGGAAATATGTACAACCATTGCTATATCGCTGTCGAACCACCAGCTTGTTTGAAGGCTCTACAGCCATAAAGGGGTCACGTAGTTCTTACTAAAGTGACAACGCTTCATTTTGAAGCACTCCCATTTTGTCGTAACTTATTCCACGCTCCGTACAACAAAGTGCGTAATCTCATGTAATGGTAAAAAAAATTGTCAAACTTTTCTCACCAATGAACTGTGCGGAGTTAATGAACCTCCGTTTTCCTGCAAGAAAAAAGACCAATTATCCCGAGAAGAGGACAGTAAAGATATTTCATTGTATAAAAATTGCTATTCATGTCATATGCCACAAAAGAATCCTGCTAAATGTTTAGGTGGAAGTAGAAGTCCTCTACTTGAAAAACTGCATCAATTCGTCAATTGTTACTGTTAGGGTGACTTAAAGACGCCAATGGTAGACTATCTACCCACGTTCTATCTTGTCCCGACTTCGCTACCTGTTTTGTTAGCTATTTCGGCTCAACGCTTGCTTGTGTATTTGGTAAGGTGGGCATGCAGCTCCCTGGCCCGTGGTGTGTATTAGGCTTTCTACTGCGAAAGCTTTACTAAGGTTCATGTCAGCGCGAAATGTGGGAGCCACCACTGCTGCGAACCGACTCCATGACACGGAAACGGCAATCTGTCAAAACAGTGTCAAATGTATGGTATGGGTCTCATGTGAGAATTTTCGACCAACCGTGGCCGTGCTGCTGAAATCCTACCGACGCGAGGCACAGAAGAGCGCTTGAAGACGAAGCCTTCCCACTCGGGATTTTTTTTTCCGAAAGCAGGACGGGTCAAATTTGTGAATGGTAAGGTGCAAGCTGTAGTTCATCGCTCCCTGGAAGGGGCCATACGTATTATCATGAACACGACTGATTTTTGGGTAATATCGCCTTACGGCAGCTAAAGGCAAAAGGGGATATAAAGAAGACAATCGCTGGACACCTGCGCATAGGTGCAAAAGCGGCATTCGGCTTCTTCGAAATAATCAGTGATGTCAGTGGTGTGTTATTGGGCTTTGTGTCTGAGTTACTGAAAAGTGAAGTTGAATTAAAAAAATTGATTCAGTAAATGAAACACATTAATGGGATCCACCACTTGGAGAAGGAATTTTCCAGAGTTCTAGAATATCAAATTAAAATCATTCATGTAATGTGCGTGTAACATAATCCTATCCATAAAAAAACGTAAGCCCAACACCGCCAAACAGTTACAGGTAATCGACATTTCCAACTCCTCAAGAAACTTTACTATACGTAAGTTTTTTATACTGAGGGAACTGTGCTACGACTTGGATGATCTAAAAGCCGCTTACCAGTAAGCGTTCTTGCCATAAATCGTGCCCCCTACAGCTCCCTACCGCAAGAAAAGCCTAAAGAAAACTCCCGTTTATTTCTATAACTTGACTTTGAACCTGAAGATTATCGGATGTGTTGTCAATTTCAACAACTCAAACGGACCAACGAGGGAAAAATATGGTGCTCAAGCAGACCTCTAATGGTGGCAAAAGCTCCATATACCGTTTATTTTGAGCAAGAAATTACCCATGCTTTCACTGAGAAACTGAATGGACATGAAGATAAGCAGGTTCCCGCAATGAACAGCCAAGCTATGCAGCAAACTAAGCTGTGACGCTCACTGTTTTGAGAGAAATCTTACGGACACTGCCGTTGCATTTATGAGACAACACCGCGAGCAGCAATAGAGGAACCAGAATGATCTTCAGAAGAATAGTTCAGCTATGAAAGTAAAACCATCTAAAATAGCAGAAAGGCATAAACTGTATTCACACCGAGGTGCGTACATGTCAAGAACTGGCAGTTCAGTTGAAGACCATAGAATATCGGCTACAACAGGGTATCCGGTCCGGTGAATTGTGTGACAATTTTTTTTTGTACTTTGCAATCCCTTCATCAATGACTTGCTCGTTTACCTTTTTTTTCGGGGGAAGGGGGAGCATTGTACACGTCTTCCAAAGCTTTGTGCACAGTAAGCGCAAAAAAGTCAGATAATAAATAATAATACATTCAACTTTTTTATGTTGGCAACACTGGCTACAGCATACCACTGTTGCATGAAGCTATTACTTCTTAAGTACCAAGTGTCTACTGGCCGTGGTGGTTCAGTGGCTACGCGTTGTGCTGCTGAACTCAAAGACCCGCGCTTGGTCGCTGCGGTTTGTCCGGTGTTTCCGACGGAGGGGAGAAGCCAAAGGCCTACGTGTTCATGTTTCGGCACACGTTAAAAGATCCGCAGGATGTCCCAATTATTCCGGAAGTCTCCACTACGTAGCACCTCATCCTCCAGGTGTAGCTTCTTTCCGTTAAACCCCGTATTGAGCCGAAGGTGTTGATTAGTTACATCTAGGATGGTAGCCCACTGTTTCCTTAAGCGATTTACAGGTTCTGCCTAGCGACTCACAGACACAACATATTTAAAGTCTTCCTGGACTGTCTTATTCGTAACTGCGCACAGAGGCCTTGATCACTGACATCTGCTCTATGTGGAGGACTAACCACAATCTGGCCGAAGAGCGAGGACACCGTTGGTTTTCAACACTACTGATTCGTTGCCTGGTGAGCCAGTAGGGATGTTTTACCACGGGATAACTTTGTGAAATATCTATACCTCCCGGAATTTTATCCAAAAGCAAAGATCATGCTCTAACAAAATAAAGGTATCCACATTCGACAATTCTTCACAGCCAATTTTGTATCTGCACTGGCAATAGAAAACCAAAAAAACTAAATTTTTTTCTTCTCTCGTGATGTCTTACTCATCGAGCCATTGCGTTCTGAAAGGCCTAGCCAAGCACACACTGACCAGCAATTATGTCCAACTCTTTGATATTGTCACGTCGCCAAGAGTGATGCAGGTTTCTTTCGGTAAACAAGGTTTATTGCACCGAACGTCTGTTGGGCCACAAACGAGAAGTAAACACAAGCGGCGATGTAGTGGTCAAGAAAGTAACATGCGCAGTAGACCGTCAGCGTACTGCGCACCAAGGCGTTTTTCCTGCGCAAAGTTGTATTCCCGTGTTATAATTTTAGAACCGTCCAATCACATCAAAAATACTAGCTATATGATAGAAAATTCTGGTGACGAGAGTGCGCGACGCTCTCGCTATCAAACCAGATACTCAGCGTGGTAGATAAAACAAAGGGAAGAGCACAGATGAGAGAACTGGGCGTGGCCATACGCCGGCAGCCAAACACATAACTAAGCAGTAAAAAGACATCGTTCATGCAATTACTCCACTCTATGCGTACATCAATACAATGATAGCATAAAAAAGGAGTACATAAAAAACCAGCCTCTTCCGGGATTGTAAGGCTTGACGGGAGCCAAGGGGACAACGTCTGACCGTGTCTATCGTCGTGATGTACTGGAGATACCATCGGGGACTACGTCGTACATAATGTGGCCAACGCGTCCTTGAATTCAGTAGGGACCTAGATACTGTCGCCAACACTTGTCGCTGACGAAACATTGTTGTATTGTATCTACGCAAAGATCTCCCGGGTGATACTCAGAGCGTCGGCGTCAAAGGCTGTAGCGTGCGGTACAAATTAGCTGCAATTTTAGTGCAGGTACGATTAAACGACTTTGGTGAGGTTGTCGTCCTTTACGTGTGTCAGCATGGCGTCGGACATGGTTGCCGGCTCTCCTCCATAGATAAGATTGAACATCGCCATCTGGTGGTTTTCTTGATATCCGTGTTGCAAGCAGTCTTCATGTAAGGTTTGGTAATGTCTCTTCTCCTATACGTCGGTGTACATAGGCAGCACATCCACGATCGTCTTATTAGGTGTTCCAAGAGCCCATTCCTTTTCGAGTAGTATGCCGTGATTCTTCGGTGATCTGTATTGCTGTAGGGCGAGACTCATTGCAACAACTCCGACGGGAAAGGTGTTCTGCGGTTTGTTATTAGAACTTGAGGGGCTCCATGCGAAGTGCAAATTGGTTGATGAATTTGGCGACTCCTTGTAGACCCTTTGCAAAAAAGGCGGT